>APFE030487501.1:97878-125439 GCA_000404065.3 Pinus taeda | reverse complement strand
TAAAGCAACATATTATGTACAAGCTAACAATAAAACAAAAGCATAATGAAACTAAACAAATACTTTACAGGGCTTCAGCGTGTAGGGGCCCTCTGCCACTTCAGCCAAGCAAATAATCACAAGACTATCTTCAGAAAGGTCTACTCATCTATTCAAATCAGCAACATATAAAATAGTGGGGTGACAAAATAACCAACAGCGTGCGGAAATTACATAACAGTTCAGGAATTCTATGCATCCAAAAAGTCTCCTTACAGCGTTTGACAACGTGTTATTTATAATGTAAATGTTCTACAGTTAACTAATCAACTACTTATGCTATTAACTGTGTGCCATAGACACGTAGATCTCTTGAGCCGAGATCTAGTGTAATTGTCGTTATGCTTCTTAAATATTGGAGTGGTTGGCTATTAGATTCATTGTTCAAGAACGATCCTCAGGTGCGTTGGAGCCTCCGTGAGCTGGGAACTAGGCCACGTATCATTCACGTGCCTAAAACAATGACGTGCCACTGCTGGACTCTTTGGTTGGCCGCGTCTTTGACTTTGGTTGACTGCGGCCTCTAATGGGTGATTTGGCCGGTTCGAAGGGACACGATCCATGTACATGCCATCTGGAGCTTGCCCATATAGCCCATTCCTTCAGAAGACACCTGGAGCACAGATTCTAACAAAATAGCTGCGAAATCCTGTGCTGGCTGCGGAAACCTGTGCTGGCTGCGGAAACTGACAAGTTTCTGCAGCTGCATGAACAAAAGACTAAACCAAACAACAGAGATCAGTATAGTTAGAAAACCATATAAACAGTCCTTTTAAAACTATAATGCAATGATTCAACCACTGGATGAGTGAAGTGAGTGGAGTATGAGGGTTAAGAGGGTGTGTAGGAAGGTGCAAGGTTGAGGCTCAACAGCTACCCAACTAGTTCAAACATGGGGGCTAGAGTGTACAGCGATATGTTAGCATTATGTTGGAGTATCATGGTAGCAGTTCACATGGGGACGACACATGATGAGGTCGACACGATATGTTGCAGTGAGCATGTAGCTTGAGATGGAGGGATCAACTTTCCGTGATGGAGCTCCATGTGGAGATTGTGACATGACGGTTGATTGTCATGGATTGAGAGGACTTCCGATATATGACATATTGTTGCGATGAGATGTTGGCACATGGTTGAGGTGTGTTAACACTTGTTGATATATCATGGGTAGTTTTGCACATGGTGAAGATGATGCACATGATGGGATTGACACATTGTTGCAACAGACATGTAGCTTGATGTTGGAAGGATCAGCCTTCCATGATGGAGAGCAGCATGCAGAGATTGTGGCAGGTGGTCGATGTTCATGGACATCTATGACATACTTCGGTATGGACTATCTTGGTAGCAGTTGGTTGCCTAGATGAGACATGGTGGAGATGGAGTCCTACATATGTGCAGGGATGTTTTTCATATGTGAAGAGGAGTTGACATCATGGATATTTTTGCTTGGGGATGTTGTCGAGGACGACAACGACTTCAGGTGGAGGAGGATGTAATGCCTTATAGTTGTGCGACAGGCGGGCGCCGGGTGTTCGGGCGGGCGCACGCCGGGCGGGCATGCATGACCGCACGCGGGTGGAGCGTCGGGCAGCGCTGCACGATGATGCAACGTTACCATGAGTTATTTGCGACGAAAGTGCAGACTTCAACGACACTTATGGAAAATCAAGGGGACAAAGGCATAAGGTTTATACGATGGTTTGAGGATGGAATGACCGACTTCTATCATGGATAGCCAACCTCTAAATGGGCATTCAAGCGTTGTGAAGGGGGTGTGTAAACCAACCTTGGGTGGTCGGTCGGGTGAGCCACCACCCCACCCTTGGACGTGTATAAGTAAGTGCGGTTGGAGATCATTTGGGATACAACAAACATCACTTGGATCTTCGCTAAGGACTCAAGAAGTGTGCACAGAAGGAAAAGGAGAATGCGCATATCTCATGTGCATGTCTCATAGAAGCCTATACGCTTGGTAACATTCTTGGAGTTGGACGAAGGTTGGGCGGTGTGCCCGGGTGTATGAACGGTGTGCAGATTTTGTGTAGGACTTGGCAAAGGAATTTTGGTGGCTCGGATGAGCACCGCCCTTCGTGCAAGAGGTGCACAAGATTGTTATAAAAGGTAGGTTTGCCTCTCTTTGTAATATTCGGTTAAGTGTGGGACTTGGTTCGGAAAGACATGCTTGTATATTGTAAACTCATATTCTTAATATATTATTGGGCAGACTCACATTACGGGGAGTTGCCCCTCCCCTTTATACTTGTTGCAATTGTTGATGTTCTTGTTATAATTGCTATGGATAATGAATGAGTATGGGCTTCATTAGTATAAAGGATAATTGGATAATACTTGGTTGAGAATCACAAACTAAGTAGGAGAAAGTGAATTTAAGCGTAGTCCATGTGCATGAGTATTGTTAAAAAGAAAGTGTTTGGTGGTGCCGCACCTCGCCGAGATGTTTGAAAGACCATCGTAGGCTTGGGGGCATGACAGTTGGTATCAAAGCTCGGTTGGAGCTGGTTTGAGCAAGATTGCTCGTGACGAAGTGACAGTGGAAGCAGGTACTTGGAGGTGAAGGAAGCTAGTTTCACATACAGGTGGAACAAGGGTCGGCTCATGGTTGCAGGGTGCTTGGTGAAGGTTGGAACCGGGTGTCATAGAGTTGGGTAGGTGGTACTACATGCTGGTCATATGATTTGGGCACTTGTCAGGTGGGCAAGTGGGATTGCTTGTGGGCAGGTATACATAGTTTGGGTATCTGTGGACCAAATGAAGTACGAACCGGGGAAGACGTGCGACAAGGCATGGCAGGTTTGGAGGAATGCGAAGGGAAGCTCTTGCTTACCTTATACAGGTTGAAGCGGATGAAAAAGGAGATTCCCAGGATTCAAGAGAAGCTTGCAGTCTTGGAAAAGAATTTTGAAGAAGAGCTTCTTAAACTTGGTTGGACAATGGAGCAAGATGAGGTTGCAGATTGTGCAAACAAGGAAGAGGGAGCCGTGATAGTTGAAGATGTTGCAGACATGACCATGATGGAGGATGAGCTTGAGATTGATCAAGTTAGGCCAGGATCGTGCAGTTTGTAGACATGTATGGATGGGGGTACTCTCATGGAGGAACCTCATGATGATCATGATGATGATGTAAGTACATTTGATGCATGTGTTTCACTTGAGCATTTGGTAGATGGACCGTATGCAGGGAAGGGCAAAGCCAGTTTGTCGACGCTAGGGAGCATCTTACCATGGATGTTTATGATGAGACCTTGTATAGAGAAACAAGGATTGTTGATTGTTGCAGGACTTGTTAGGGTTGTTTGTGACCTTATGGTAGAAGGTACAAAGGCCCGTGACAAGGGTGGAACTTGATGATCATTGTGGAGGAATGGATCATGTTTTAGCCACATGGCTAAGTGCCCGGCATGACTCATGGACAGATTGGAGGGCACACACTTGAGTTGCTTGGGTGGACTTCTCATGGCCGATACCAAGAGATAGTCTTGGTGGAGACTTAGGTGGAGCAGCTATGATGGAGAGACTCATGTGATGATGATATGGTTGGGTGACCGAGTTCACTAGACCGAAGATTGCAACTTGGATAGGGATGACTGATTGTTGTGATGGGTCTACTTGGTTGGACTACATGGCAACTTGGTCATGGACATCAGGTTGGAGACATGGAGCATGGCGGCCTCATGTAGGGACATTGTGCAGGAGCACTTGTAGAGATGTCACTTATGGGCATCCAATGAGGAGTGCCAAGGCAGGGATGTTGTGTAGATGGATTTGCTAGTGTGACATGGAGACTTATTACTTATGAGCCGATGGAGAGGTTGTGCACTTTTGTACACAATGCCATGGACTTGGATAGAATTGTGAGGAGGCTATGGGGCATTCTTACTACATGGAGAGCTGAGGCATCTTGGAGAGACCTTTGGGCCAAGACTTGTATGCTTGCTAGAGTGTTGGTTGGGGATGGCTTATGGAGCTCATGATGACATGAGATTTTTGTGACTTTTGGGGACTTCATATATGGTGGACTTAGAGGATCTGATGCATCGAGGAGCTGAGGTCAGAGTCTTTGATGCAAGATGGGGTGCATACTTTCAAGTACATGCATGGGACATGGCTTGAAAGAGTGACTTGATGTAGAGGATCAATATGAGGCACTTTGGAGTGATGGAGTTATGATGATGATGATGCCTTGGTGGCAACACTTGGCATGGGTTGAGCTGAGAATCAACTACTTCTACACATGGGAGCTGATTGATAATTGATCATGGGAAACACATGGATAGATGAGATAGGTGTATACTTGTTTCTATGACTTGAGGGGATGACACATTGCAGATGTGATGGAGGTAGCTTCATGGACATGGATGTGACACACCAAGAGTTGGAGTATCATGGCAGCAGTTCACATGGGGACGACACATGATGAGTTCGACACGATATATTGCAGTGTGCATGTAGCTTGAGATGGAGGGACAAGCCTTTTGTGACAGAGCAGCATGTGGAGATTGTGACATGATGGTTGATGGTCATGGATTGAGATGACTTCTGATTGTTTAGATGAGATGTTGGCACATGGTTGAAGTGTGTTAACACTTGTTGATATATCATGGGCAGTTTTGCACATGGTGAAGATGATGCACATGATGGAGTTGACACATTGTTGCAGCAGACATGTAGCTTGATGTTGGAAGGATCAGCCTTCCATGATAGAGAGCAACATTGGGAGATTGTGGCATGTGGTCGATGGTCATGGACATCTATGACATAATTTGGTATGGCCTATCTTGGTAGCAGTTGGTTTCCTAGATGAGACATGGTGGAGATGGAGTCCTACATATGTGTAGGGATGTTTGTCATATGTGAGGAGGAGTTGACATCATGGATATTGATGCTTGGGGATGTTGTTGTGGACGACAACGACTTCAAGTGGAGGAGGATGTAACGCCTTATAGTTCTACAACGGGCAGGTGCCGGACGCCCAGGTGCGCGCACGCTGGGCGAGCGTGCATGACCGCACGTGGGTGGAGCGCCGGAAAGCGCTACATGATGATGCGATGTTACCACGATTTATTTGCGACGAAAGTGTGGACTTCAACGAAACTTATGGAAAATGAAGGGGACGAAGGCATAATGTTTATATGATGGTTTGAGGAAGGAACGACCGACTTCTATCATGGATAGCCGACCTCTAAATGGGTGTTCAAGCCTTGTGAAGGGGGTGTGTAAACCAACCTTGGGTGGTTGGCCAGGTGAGCCACCACCCCACACTTGGACGTGTATAAGTAAGTGCAGTTGGAGTTCATTTGGGATACAACGAACATCACTTGGATCTTCGCTAAGGACTCAAGAAGTGTGCACAAAAGGAAAAGGAGAATGCGCATATCTCATGCGCATGTCTCATAGAGGCCTATATGCTTGGTAACATTCTTGGAGTTGGACAAAGGTTGGGTGGTGTGCCTAGGTGTATGAACGGTGTGCAGATTTTGTGTAGGACTTGGCAAAGGGATTTTGGTGGCTCGGGCGAGCACCGCCCTTCGTGCAAGAGGTGCACAATATTGTTATAAAAGGTAGGTTTGCCTCTCTTTGTAATATTTGGTTAAGTGTGAGACTTGGTTCGGCAAGACACACTTGTATATTGTAAACTGATATTCTTAATATATTATTGGGCAGACTCACATTTCGGGGAGTTTCCCCTCCCCTTTATACTTGTTGCAATTGTTGATGTTCTTGTTATAATTTCTATGGATAATGAATGAGTATGGGCTTCATTAGTATAAAGGATAATGGCATAATACTTGGTTGAGAATCACAAACTAAGTAGGAGAAAGTGAATTTAGGCATAGTCCATGTGCACAAGTATTGTTAAAAAGAAGGTGTTCGGTGGTGCCACACCTCGACGGCACGGTTGAAAGACCACCGTAGGCTTGGGGGCGTGACAGTGCACGCCCGCCCAGCGTGCGTGCGCCCGGGCGCCCGGTGCCTGCCCGTTGCACTAGCTATAAGGCGTTACATCCTCCTCCACCTGAATTCGTTGTCATCCTCGACAACATCCCCAAGCATCAATATCCATGATGTCAACTCCTCCACATATGGAAAACATCCCTGCAACATACGTAGGACTCCATCTCCACCTTGTCTCATCTAAGCGACCAACTTTCACCAAGATAGTCAATACGAAAGTATAGATGTCCATGATCATTGACCACCTGCCACAATCTCTCCATGCTACTCTCCCCATGGAAGGCTGATCCCCCCAACATCAAGCTACATGTCCACTGCAACCAATTGTCCGCCCCATCATGTGCATCACCTCCACCATGTGCAAAACTACCCATGATATGTCAACAAGTGTTAACACACGTCAACCATGTGCCAACATCTCATCCATCAATCTGTCAAATGTTCCATGAGAACACCTCTCTCCATCAAGTGTCAAGTGCTCCAAGAGAACACCTCTCTCCATCAAGTGTCAAGTGCTCCAAGAGAACACCTTTCTCCATCATGTGTTCTATCTATCCAGCTGCCATGATACGCCAACACAATGCCAACATACCTTGGATCACCGCATGCTCCCCATGTCTGAACTAGTTGGGTAGCTAATCCAACCATCACGCTCAAATCATGAGAGTGAACATCCTCATGTCATCATCAGTTGTTCCTCAAAACATCTGCCACATCCTGAACTCATCAAGAATAAACCATGCTCAGGTCCATGAATTAGTAGTCTCCATCCCATCTGCAACATGCCATGATGCTTGATGCCAAGCCATCCCTGCACCATCATACCTGCTCAATTGCTTTAAGGACTCACTGCCATGAGCAGCTAACAATGAGCCCCATCTTCTTGTCCATCTAAGAAGATGTAGAGGGGTTGGAGCCAGAAGGCTCACCCTCACTAATCAATTCGATCCACCTATCAGGATCCTCAACCTCCATCCTTTGTAGATAAGTGACCCAGTCCTCCTCTCGAACATCCGGCCTCACATATAACTTTCCATCATCATCCTCATCCTCAATCACCTCTAGCCTTCTTGTCAAATCCCAGATGCTATCTGAAAGTGATTTGATGACCAATGACTGCTCGGTAAGCTTTGTCTCAACCGTGGACAACCGCTTACTCATGTCACCCAATTTCTTCTCATCCCCCATTTGCATCACTACTAACTTACAATCAGGCGTAGTCACACCAAAGGTAGGTACACCAATGGGTACATCTTCCCTTCCATCATAAATGTACAACTTCTTCAAATGCGGAACAATCATGGCATCATATTGTTTCATAAACTCCATCCCTAGCACAGCCTCATAGTCATCAATCCGCACTATAGTGAAGTCCACCTTCCCGGTCCATTCACCAAGTGTTGTGTCCACCTTTTCAGCTACACCAAGAACTTCATCCGGAGGAGAATTCACTATCTTCATATGTGCCTTGATAGGAACATATTTCAGCCCAATCCTTCTCACAGTATCTTCACCCATGAAGTTGTGAGAGGCCCCACTATCCACCATAGTGAGTACATCAACATCTCCAACCTTCATCCGAACATACTCCAACTTGTTCCTCTCGGGATCCTTCCGAGAGATCACCTCTGTAGCAGCAGCAGCTCCAACTATCTGCATCATCCCCACAGAAACACCTTCATCTTTCGCATTAGATTGTGCTATGGCAACCACTTTCGGTCTAGAAGGACAATTCTTCACCGTATGTGGACTGGCACATATCCAACACTTCAAGACCTTTTTCTTCTTCGAACTATTATCTGATTTCGAAGCATCATCTTTCTTCTTATCTTTCTACTTGTCAAACTTCTTCTTCCTATCATCAGAAGTCTCATCATAATGCTCCACCAACCTGTCAATAACAGCAAAAGCTTCTTCAAGTGTTCTAATCCTCTGTCTCTTCACCTCATTGTTTGCCCAATGCTTCAACACAATAATGAAGTTAAACACCTTGTCTCTCTCTGCCATGTTAGGTAGTTCAAGGACAGCACTTGCAAACTCCCACTGATATGTCTGAAGGTTACCTGTCTGCTTTATGTATTTATCTTCATCCTTGCTTCCCATGTTTCATCCTAAGAACTAAAATGGGCCTGCAAAGCTCCTTTCATCTCATCCCATGAAGTGATGTCACTAGCACTGCCACTGGCAATCTAGTCCATCCTCCTTTGCCACCACACCTTAGCATCCTTTGTTAGAAACTGAGCAGCAACCTTGACCTTAGCCTCATCATCAGATAGACCTAACCATTCCAAGTATTGCTCCATGTCCCACAAAAAGTTGCCAAGAGTCTTTGCACTCCTTGTACCATCGAATGATTCCGGTTCCTTGACTTTCACATGAGGCACTCCTCCACCTGAGCCATGCCTCATGGCCTTCTTCAACACCGCTATCTCCTCCTTGGCTTCATCAAGAGATTTCTTCAAGTCCACAATCTCTGCAAGACCCTGGTCCCTTGCTTCTTCAACCTCTTTGATTCTAACTTCAAGTTGTGTACACATCAAATCAATGTACTCTGTGTTGAGTTCGGAGTTCATTAAGTTCATCTTTCATCCTCAAAGTTGCCTTTTGTTCTTCCACAACAAGGTCAATCTTCTTCTCAAAATGATCTTCCAAGTACTCCATTCTTTCCAACACTTTCTGCATCAAACCAAGGGTAGTATCCTTAGGATCACGACTAGACCTAGCCTGGGATTTAGCCATTTCCAATAGCCTTTTCCTTCTTTGCAATCTAGTCTCGACCATGCATCGGCTTCACCTGCAACCCAAGTCCTTGATGTCACACTTATCAGGAAGTATTTCACCAACTTCTTTCCCTGCAAGAACCTGTTACCAGAGTCACTTCTTCCAAGTGTATCCCACACTTGCCTTCACCACGAGCTTCACTAGCTCTGATACCAACTGTCAATTTGTGTATCAGCTTTCATCCGCAAGCTACACCAGCTCTGATACCAAATGTCACGCCCCCAAGCCTACGGTGGTCTTTCAACTGTGCCGGCGAGGTGGGGCACCACCGAACACTTTCTTTTTAACAATACTTGTGCACATGGACTACGCCTAATTCACAACCATGTACTTAGTTTGTGTTTCACAAACAAGTATAATATGAAATTAACCTTTATATCAATGAACACCCATACTTATTCATTATCCACAGCAATTATAAAAGAAGACAACAATTGCACGATATAAAGGGGAGCGACAACTCCCGAACAATCTGCCCAACAATGTATATTATATCAGTTTTCCAATAATACAATGTACAAGTAATGCTTGGCAACTCCAAGACAATACTTAGCCAAATTTTACAATAAGAGGCAACCCTGCCTTTTACAAGCTTCTGCACTTCTTGCATGAAGGGCAGTGCTCACCCGAGTCACCTAGAAGACCCTTGCAAAGTTTGACACCAAACTGCGCATTTTCCAACTCAACACCTGTCACCCTTGCCAACCATCAACCCAAGAACAGCTCTGTGCCTTCTCCAAGTTGAGCGCATGAGCTATACGCATTTACCAAGTGAATTTGCACACTTCTCTATGTGTAGAGGTGAATGTGCCTTGTTCGAACTTGTTCCAAATGAATGCCAATCTCCATGTATATATACGCATGCCTCCATGGGAGGTGGCTCCCCAACTGACCTTCAAAACATGCTTTAACACCCCCTCTTCAACGACATCGCAAGTCGGCCTTACCTCCCTTCGTGGGTCGGCCTTCCCTTGTCGCTCGTGCTCCATAGCGGGTATAAACACACCAACGTTCCACGCACTTTATCAAGTGTCGCAAAAATATTGTCGCATATCGTTTAGCCTTTCGTCGCATTTTGTGCGAAGCTACCTGGCGCTCCGCCCTCGTGCGGTCATGCACGTCCGCCCGGCGTGCGCGCACCCGGGCGCCCAACGCCCACCCGTT
Organism: Pinus taeda; assembly: GCA_000404065.3. NCBI lineage: Eukaryota > Viridiplantae > Streptophyta > Pinopsida > Pinales > Pinaceae > Pinus > Pinus taeda. The sequence goes on along the minus strand of APFE030487501.1, from coordinate 115,474 downwards.
GCACTAGCTATAAGGCGTTACAGGTTGAATGGGTCATTTTTAGGGTCGACTTGTCAATGTAGGGCCATCTTCCTCTTGTGGCAACAAAATTTACATATTGAAACAAATAAAAATTATTTCTTCACTTTTTTTTCATAGTCAAAATGGGACTTGACTCTAGTACAATATTTTGACTCTAGGAGAATATTATTTTGACTCGAGAAAAATATTATTTTGACTCAATAAACACTAGAAGCATGAAGAAAAATTTACTTGAGCTTGAAACCCATTCTTGAAAAAATAAATTATTTTTATTTCTTTTTACTTTTACATAAAATACATAATTACATAAGTACAATGACCATTATGAAGACCAAACCTAGTTACAATTTTTGACAAGATTTGGGGTTGTTATCATATTTTCTACTCATATAAGTGAATCAAATGGAATATAGAATTTTTATTTCTAAAAAAATGTATGCAACAGACACCTTGAAGAGGTTTAAAATGATAAACAACAAGCCTTCTCCAACGCAAACAACAATTGATTTTCTATCAAGTAAGGAATAATGTAGCAATAATGTAGATCCAACAGTAAATAAAACATGGTTGGAATTTTAATGAATTTAACCACAATTACAAGTTGTCTAATGTATGCATTGTTTTTGGTCTCTAGATTCATGGAGACTCCAAAAGAGAAACATTGGTTAGCAACTAAAATAATTATATGGTATGTTAACAGAACCAAGAGAAATGGAATTTTGTATACCACAATAAATGAATTTAGGAGGATGCATATATAGGCAATGAATGGAAAGGAATATGATATAAATATCGCAGTACATTATGTTTCTCATTTGTTTTCAAGATTAACTTCATGGGATTCCAAGAAAGAACCAATTGGTTCTCTTTCCACACCTGAAGGTAAATACTTTGCAGGAACAAGTTAGGTTGTCAAGAAAGTTGGATGAGAAGAATTCTGAATGAATTAAGGCATGAACAAGAAATAATAAATATATATTGTGATAAAAAATTTGAAATTTCTTTATCCAAAAGCATAGTATTCCACAAAAAAAGCAAAAATATTGAAACAAGGTATCATTTAGTCAGAGAGTTAATCGATGATGGAGATATTATATAAGAACATTTCAAGTTCCAAGAATAATATACAAACATCTTGACCAAATCATTGACAAATGAAACTGTTATACATTGAAGAGACATTTTGGGCATCATAAATATTAGTCGTTATGATTAAGTAGGAGTGATGGAAATAATCCCAAGTGCCAAATTCACTCTCCATATCCTTGGCAAACATTTTGTACCACATTTCCCTTATGATCAAATCAAAACACTACACCTAATATTCTAAGTAATGAAACTAAAATATTCACGTTGGCATACTCTTATCTGTCTCACTTTCCAAGGTCTCATGGGCATGTATAGGGATTAATATGTATCATCAAAACCAATAATTCTTGATATAGGGACAACAACTCCATATTCTACAAGTTCAATTTCAAGTGACAAATGAAATACAACTTTGGAAAGATTGAGAAGAAAAAAATTAAGAGTTTAAGATATATTTATGAGAAAAATTAATGTTAAAGTAGTATAGGTCTGAATTCTCTTTCTACTTTATATTCATATGTAAGTGTTCTACTTAACTTTGAATATGTAGATAAGGTGGAAAAATGGATAGCACATTGGATTAAGAAATAGATATTATAGAAAGGAATGATACATGGGAATCAATGAGTCTTCCACAGGGTCAAAAATTCATAGATGTAAATTTGCTCTATAAGACCAAAACAAATGCAGAAGGAATGATGGAAACACATAAATCAAGGCATGTTTTTAAGGGATACAAACAATATCCTAGAGGATATTACGTTGAGATGCTTTCTCTAGCTGCAAGAAATGGAGTCCATGAGGACAATTTTAGCAATAATTTCCCAACATGAGTGGAAGGTATATCAAATGGATATGAAATAATCCTTCTTGAATGGAGAATTCAAAGAGGAAGTGTCTGGAGAGAAGCCACCTAGTTATGAGGTTCATAGGTAAGAAGAGAAAGTGTATAGACTCAGGAAATCTCTTTACAGGTTGAAGGAAGTTCCATGACCACGTATGGCAGAATAGAGTTATAGTTGTTGAAAAATTCCTTTAACAGAAGTGATGGTGAGCCTACCCTCTACATCAGATAAAGTGATCATAGTATTTTAATTTTTTTTTATGCATATATTATCTATTTTTCACTTGGAGTGATGATCTTCATATTGTTAATTTCAAAGAGTTCATGAAAAATGGGTTTAAATGAGAGATTTGGGGTTCAGGTATTTTTTACACATAAAGGTGAAAAAGATTGAACATGGCACTATTATTTATCAAACAAGGTATGAAACATACATATTAAGGAGGTTTCAAAAGAAAAAAAAAAGCCTTATCCACCAAAAATAGCCATGGGTTTGACATTAAGTAGAAAATATTCTAGAAAAAATGTAGATCCAACGACATAAAAAAGGTTGGTTGGAAGTTTTATGCATTTAAGTCCAACTATATATGATATAATGTATGTTTTAACTTAATTTTCTAGATTTATGAAGAATCCAAAGCATGCACACTGGTTAAAAACTAAAAGAATGCTAAGGAATTTTAATGGAACTAACGGATATGACATCTTGTATACCACCACAAATAAATTTAGGATGGTTATATATATAGACCATGACTACAAAAGAATTATAGATGATATAAATAACACATCAAGATATGTTTTTCATTTGGTTTTGGGGTTCATTTAGTGCACTTATACGAAATATCTTATTATTTCTCTTTCTACAACTGAAGTTGAATATGGAGTTGCAATAGTTGTAGCTTATGAGGAAATTTGGATATGAAGGATGTTGAAAGGTTTGAGGCATGAACAAGAAGAAAAAACAAAGATATATTTGTGACAACATCTCTACAATTACTTTATCAAAAAATTACTTTCACAAAAGAGGTTAACATATTAAAAAAAGATAGCATTTCATTAGAGAGTTCATCAAGGGTGGAGAGATTATTTCGTAACATTTCAATAATCAAGAACACTATGCAGAGAGCTCCGCAAAATTACTGGGAAATGAAATTTTCATACATCTAAGAGATAGTTTTGAAATCATGAATATCGGTAGTTTTGATCTAGGGGGTGATAGAAATGAATTGAACTATTGAGTTCAACCATCATATCCCTGCCAAAATTTGCGTACCATAAAATATCTTGTCACATATATACTTTCTAGAATGAAATGGTGGATAATAAATTGAAGTTCACTAGCATAATACTCCTTGTACAAATGCGCATGTACAAAACCCAATGAAACTCGTTTCCCTTCCACATTTTGTATTTTTCTATGTGTAAAATTGTTGAGAAATATAGGGCATAAGGAGTTAAAATATTTCTCTTATTGATCATTGCTTGTGATATACTTTTACTTCTTAGCTTATAGTCTTCTATTCATTATATTATTATCTTATTGTTTTCATCAAGACAATTACCAGTATGCACAATAAAAGACAAGAGACATAGTATCTAGGCTTTTCAAACAAGGCCCAAACCTTTCATCTCTTGAGACAAAAACCTAATCAAAATTATTCTTATAGATCTTCAATTGATGAATACAAAGACCATGAAAAAGACCCTTGACTCTAGTATCCTCCCAAGAAACTTGTAACTAACCTTGATGTTCTACCTCTTCCCAGTATCGACTCCCTTCTTGATCTCATACTGATCTCCTCGGCTTCCTCTAAAGAAAATCATTATTTATCCTTCACACTTCTTCTTTTCGGCTTCCTCTAAGAAATCTTGGTCTCTATGTTTTCACTCACTTCCTATAGAAAATATTGGTCTCTATGCATTCACTGGTATCCTCTAGAGAATCTCGATCTCAATCCCTATCTTGGTCACCCAAAGAATCTTAGTCTCTTAGGTTTACCATAGATTAAAATCTCCTTAAGAAAGACCTATATTTCTTCTCTTCGACCTCCTTCTATGAGATTCAGTACCCAATCACAAGTTCCCTTAATTCAACAATAACTTCTGCTTCGATCTTCTATTGATGCCTTCCGTCCTTATTCTTTTGTACCAAAAACAAGTACATGAGAAGAATCCTTCCTTCACTAACCCTGGAAGAATCCTTCCTTTGCTATCCCTAGCAAAATCCTTCCTTCGCTATAACCATAAGAAATCTTGATATCCCTTTTTCACACTTCTGCTTTATAGGCCTCTTCTTCTCGCTTCTCTTCACCAAATTTCTTGTCGAGTTTCTTTAATTTAAGTGAGGTCGAGCATGGCTACTTATACATATATTCTTATGTTCCTTAGGCCAACATGATCACAGGTAAGAAGGCCAACATCTTCTAGCAAGTTCTTTCCTCATTCTAGGCCGACTTGAAGAGGATAAGTAAGAAGGTATTGGAGGATACTTTACATTGACAAGTTTGACCTTTTACAATGTGTAACATGACTTCATTACATGAGAATGACTCTCCCATTTTATGATTAGATCACAAATATTTCCTAAAGACTCTCATTGGGAGCCTTGACTCGAAAATAAAATCTCTTGCTCATGAAATCCATGACCAAACCTACTTACTCTTTTCAACACTCCCTCTTAACTAGGGAGGTATTCATAATGGTACTTGGACATTCTCAATCTGAATAATTTATCTTAAGAAGAATTATGATTGGTAACTTATTTGTGTATCATCGTATCAACCAGCATTGTCACATAGCAAGGCGTTGACTAACAACACTATCTCTCCAAATATCTAAGCTCAATGTTGGCGAGACAAATGATTTATAGACAATCTTATCATTATCTCTCTAGAATATGTTGGGTTGTGTTATATTCTTTCCACGACTAGCCCACGTAGTTAACTGGGGGGTTAAAGCAGGGGCAGAGCGCCCCCTTGTTGCGTTGATTGTGTAGCGGGGGGGGGGTCATAGGGGGTTTGAGGTGTACCCGTAACCCTGCTTTTGGATGCGATGATTTTCAGTCCATGGTATTGGATGCTTCGACATGTATAAATATGTATTATAACATTGAAATGAACATAAGGAAAAATCAAGCTGGTAGTCCCAATTTGGGAGCCAGGGGAAAATCTATGTGTATATGTGTTTTATGTGTTATCCTCTCGCATTGTTTATTTTCTGTGTTTTAGAATTCATATGCAAGTAATTTGTGTACAGGGTTAAAACCTATATTTGGTATCAGAGTTGTTTTGGCTTCAAAGGGATGCCTTTGTTGCTGAGGGGTTTTGCTCAGGCCTATGGTAGACCCTATTCAATGGGAGATATGCGAGATCGATTTTGGTGGTGAAAGAAGATGGCGAGAAGTGGAAATATAGAGATCGAGAAATTTAATGGTGAGAGTTTTGAGTTGTGGAAACTCAAGATGGAGGATCTGTTGGTGGATAAAGATCAGTGGATTGCAGTAGATCTGGGTACTAAACTAATGTGAGTGTCTGATGAAGAATGGAAGAAGTTGGATGGGAAGGCAAAGAGCATCATACGATTACGTGTCTGAGAATCAGTATTGATGAATGTATCAGGGGAAGCTATAGCAAAGGCATTATGGGACAAGTTTGGGACTTTGTACCAATCTAAGTCTCTGGTGAATAAATTGTTCTTGCGGAAAAAGTTGTATAACCTGAGGATGAAAGATGGACACTCGGTGACAGAGCATCTGAACGCATTTAATACTGTGGTCAGTCAGTTATCATCTGTTGATGTTAAAATTTCAGATGAAGATAAGTGCATCAGTTTGATGTGTTCTCTACTAGATTCATGGGATAATATGGTTATTGCAATAGGTAGCAAAGCAATTGCCTTGCAGTTTGATGAAATAGTCTCAGCCTTGTGGATGGAGTATATGAGACAGAAAAACATGGAGAGCCATAATGGTGATGCCTTGTCTGTACGAGGACGGTCCTAGAATAAAAACAAAAATAAGACATCAAGTGGGAGATCTAAATCTATAGGGAGATCTAAATCTCCACGAAAACCTGTAAAGGTGGTGTGCTGGAAATGTAGAAAGGAAGGGCACTTCAAAAGGCACTGTAAATCTAAAGCTCTTGGTAAGGGGAAGGGATATGATGATGCTCCTTCTACAGAGGAGAAAACCACCTCAGATGAAGGTGGGGATGTGTACTTGGCTTCTTCAAGTACACATGTAGATCATGAGGCATGGTTGATTGAGTCAAGTGCATTCTTTCACTTCACTCCCCTTAGAAAGTGGTTCTGCGAGTATGAGAAATATGATGGTGGTGATGTCTTCTTAGGGGATGATAGGAAGGCTAGAATCATTGGTCACGGAAAAGTAAAGTTGAAGTTGCAAAGTGGAATGGTTAGAACACTTCCGAGTGTTCTGCATATTCTTGCATTAGCTAGAAATATGATTTTTGTAAGCAAGATGGATGATGCAGGTGTAAAAACAATGTTCGATAAGGATAACTGCAAAATGGTTCGGGGAGCACTGGTATTGATGTGAGGAGTTTGTATTGGAACTCTGTACAAGCTCCAAGGTAACACTGTTATTGACGGGTTCAACAGTTTTGTGGTTACTAAAAGTGGAGCAAAAAATCTATTGGTCTCTGGAGAGAAAATCATGTTGTGGCATCAAAGGCTTGGACATATTGGAGAGAAGGGCCTTCGAATACTTCATGGTAAAGGTATGGTAGAAGGTATGAGTAATAGCTCTCTGGATTTTTATTTCCGTGAAAATTGTGTATATAGGAAGCAGAATTGGGTGAGTTTCCCCTCTACTAGTAAGAGGACGAAATAAATATTAGAACTTCTGCACAATGATGTGTTTGGACCTGTGAAGGTTGCATCACTGGGTAAGTCTGTGTATTATGTATCATTTATAGATGACTTCTCAAGGAATACATGGATATATTTCCTTAATAATAAATCTGAAGTCTCTGACAGGCTTAAAGAATTTAAGGCTCTTGTGGAAAATCAAATAGAGAAGAAGATAAAGGTGATGAGGACAGATAATGGTGGAGAGTTTTGCAGCAAGGAATTTGAAGAATTCTGTAAGAATTGTAGTATAGCACGACAGAATACTACTCCATATACACCTTAACAAAATGGAGTTGCAGAAAGAATGAATAAGACGTTGATGGAAAGGGAAAGAATCATGCTTAGTGGTGCTGGGTTAGGATAAGAATTCTAGGCAGAGGCAGTGGATACTACATGTTACCTGGTCAATAGGTCACCTTCATTAGTGTTGGAGGATAAGACTCCACAAGAGGTATGGACTGGTAAGAAACTCTCTCTTTCAAATCTGAGGGTATTTAGATGTGATGCATATGTATATGTTCTAAAGGAGAAACAAACCGAGTTGGATAGTAATTCTGAAAAGTGCATCTTTATTGGGTATAAATATGGTTTAAAGGGGTATAAGCTTTGGAACCCAGTCACACTGAAGGTTGTGTATAGCCGAGATGTGGTGTTCAGAGAGGTAAAAGATGTTATTAAACTTGAGGTCCAACCAAAGGAACTTGAGAAGATAGAGTTTGATGTTAAGGAGGAAGAATCCGACTCTAGCAGAGGAGGAATTAGAAGATGAAGAGCCACAAACTCCACGTGTGAGAAGATCAATTCGAGAAAGAAGGTAGCCAGAAAGGTATAGTCCATCTGCTTTCTGTTCAAATTTTGCTTTATCTATTACTCATGATGATCCCAGAACTGTGAAGGAAGCAGTAGATTCAAAGGATGGAAAACTCTAAAAAGAGGCCGTGGTTGATGAAATGGCATCTTTGCACAAAAATGAGGCTTTGGATCTTGTGGAGTTACCGGCTGGAAGGAAACCCATTGGCAGTAAATAGGTGTTCGAAAGAATACAAATGCAGAAGGAAAGGTGGAGAATACAAAGCTCAGTTGGTAGCAAAAGGTTATTCCCAAGTGCCGGGAATTGATTTTGGTGATATTTGTTCTCCTGTTGCTAAGGTAACTTCTATTAGATTAATTTTATCTATTGCTATTGCTTTTTTATTTTGAGGTAGAACAGATGGATGTGAAGACATCATTTCTTCACGGGGATCTGGAAAAGGAGATCTACATGAAGAAACCTGAAGGCTTTGCAGTGAATGGTAAGAAAGAACTGGTATGCAAGTTAAAGAAGTCTCTGTATGGGTTAAGACAGTCACCAAGGATGTGGTATCATAAATTTGATACATTTATACGGGGACTTGATTTCACCAGAAGCAAAGCAGATCACTGTGTGTATTTTAAATTAATTGGTGACCGTGTTATTTATCTGGTTTGTATGTAGATGATATGTTCTTGGTTGGAAATGACAAAGAAATTATTATGGATTTGAAGACCCAATTGTCCTCCAAATTCAACATGAAAGATCTTGGTGCTGCAAACTATATTTTGGGCATGGAAATTAAAAGATATCGTACATAGAGGAAACTCTAGTTAAACCAGAGGAAGTATGCTGAGACAATATTGTAGAGGTTTAATATGCAGGATAGTAAACCGGTGAAGGTTGCTATTCCTGTAGGTGTGAGGTTATCTGCTAAACAATGTCCCAAGACACAAGAATAGGAAGAGGACATGCCCCCTGTTCCATATGATAGTGGAGTCAGTAGCTTGATGTATCCAATGGTCTGTACTAGACCAGACATTGCACATGCAGTGGGAGTATTGAGTAGGTTTATCTCAAAACTAGGGAAGGAGCATTGGACAACAGTGAAGCGGGCTTTCAAGTATTTGTGTGGCATTAGTGATTATGGTTTGTGCTACCAAGGAAGACCAGGATTGGATAGAGTGTTGGATATCCGTGGCTTTGTTGATGCAGACTGGGTCGGAGATCTAGATCAAAGAAGATCTACAAGTGGGTATTTGTTTAACCTATTTGGAGGTGCAGTCAGTTGGATGAGTAAGAAACAATCTGTAGTGGCACTATCAACTACAAAGGTAGAATACATGGCAACCACTCATGCAAGCAAGGAAGCAGTTTGGTTGCAGAGATTTTGTTCAGGTATGGGGTTAGTACAGGAAGCTATAAGGATAGACTGTGATAGCCAAAGTGCAATTTTCTTGGCAAAGAACCCTGCATATCATTCAAAGATAAAGCACATTGATGTTCAGTATCACTTTGTGAGGGATATGATAGAAGACAAAAGGGTGTTGCTGGTAAAGGTGGAAACTTTTGAAGAATACTGCAGATGCATTGACAAAATATGTGAGCTCTGAGAAGTTCTCTTGGTGTAGAGAGACAATGGGCATTTCAGAGCTGGGAAAATGACTAATCTCTCTTGTGGCCCCTTGTGGAAAGAAAACAACAAGTGGGAGAATGTTGGGTTGTGTTATATTCTTTCCATGTAGTTAACAAGGGGTTTGAATGGCACCCGTAACCCCACTTTATGGGGTCCGAGGCAACGCCCCAGAAAATTTTGGTTTTGGACCCTATGTTAGGTTGGGCAGACCCACCTATGGTTTTGTGCATGATTTTTGCACATGTTTTTTTGGACCCGATGGTTTTTCGGTCCATGGTATTGGACGCATTGGTTTTCGGTCCATGGTATTGGATGCTTCCGTATGTATAAATATGTATTGTAACATTGAAAGGAACATAATGAAAAATCAAGCTGGTAGTCCCAGTTTTGGGATCCAGAGGAAAATCTCTATGTATATGTGTTTTATGTGTTATGATCTCGCATTGTTTATTTTCTGTGTTTTAGAGTTTGTATGCAGGTAATTTCTGTATGGGGTTAAAACCTACAGATCTAGTATTAAGAGCTACGCCTGCAAGATGGTGGGGTACATACAGTGATAATTTTATAATTGGAACGAATATCATAGAATGATGCAATTAATATTTGGTTACATGAACACCCGACTCACTAAAAAATACATAGGGAAGGATGATCTGTGCGAAAATCTAGCGTGGTGGGCTAAGGTGTGAGGTGACATACCTCAGCCTGAGTGGGTGCATGTCTTTGTTCATACCCTGGATGTTATCCCGAAGAATTGATATTTAGAGACTAAGCTATGACACGGGACCATTGATCAGAATGAGATGAAAGAAAGTTTCTTGCTAACGTTCAATTTTGAAGATGGGTTCACATGCATTGATGAAGCGCTTCAGGAAATTAAAGCAGCAATCTTCTAAACACTCATCGAACCTATCACATGGGTACAACCTGACTGGAGTACGTAGCTACAGTATGATTTAGAATGTTACAATGTTATAATGGAAGACACTGATGAAGATCCATAGAATATTAATATCCCTGAATCAGAGGGACAACACAAAGTTGGTGGACCTCATGCAAAGATAACTGATATTTTCCAACCGGTGTGCACAAAACAAGTAAACATTGGTTTAGAAGAAGAACCAAAATTCGCAAACATTGGAAATTATTGGAATGAAGAAATAGTGGATAAGGTAGCTAAATTATTACATGAATATCAAGATTTATTTCCAACTAAGTTCTTTGATTTAAAAGGGATAGTGGGAGATTTGGGGATGATGAAGATAAATTTAAAACCTTAGGCGAAGCTAGTTAAGAAGCACCCATATCGGTTGAATCCCAAATACAAGGAAAAGGTACGAGAGGAACTCGATAAGATGCTTGCAATTGGAATCATTGAGCCTATAGAAGAATCCAAGTGGATCAGTCCTATGTTGGTCCAAGAGAAGAAAACGAAAAGTGATATCAAAATCTACATAGATCTATAGAAGTTGAATGATGCATGTGCACATGATCCATTCCCTATGTTGTTTATAGACGAATTTCTCAAGAATGTTGGCGGACATGAAGCTTATTCATTTACGGATGGATTCTCGGGATACCACCAAATTAAGATTGCATAGGAGGATAGAAGAAAGACTACCTTTGCTACAGAATGGGGGTCATTCCAATACACAGTCATGCCTTTTGGACTTAAAAATCCTCCTGTGAGTTTCTCAAGGGTGGTTGTCGCATCATTCAAGGAATTCATTCATAAGTTTTTGGAAGTCTACTTCGATGATTGGACAGTGTTTGGGCTGGTCAAAAAACATGTCTCTAGTCTGTGTATGATGTTGGATACATGTAGGAAGTATCATATCTTTTTCAACTTGAAGAAATCAATTTTTTGTGTACCTTACGAGATATTGTTAGGAAATGTTGTCTATATGTAGGGATTGATGGTAGACCCTACTAAGATTGTTGTAATTATCATTTGGAGCCCCCTAGGAATGTGAAGCAGCTACGCGCAACATTGGGTCATATTGGGTACTATAGGAAGTTTATTAAGGCATACGTGTAGATCACTACGCCCATGGAGAAGTTATTAAAGAAGGATGCTACGTTTTGTTGGGACGATGAATGTTAGAATAGCTTGGATACTCTAAAGAAGAATATGGTTACAACACGAACCCTCATATTCTCGGATTGGAAGAAGGAACTTCATTTACATGTGGATGCATCTTGCATAGCGTTGGGAGTCGCCTTAACACAAACAGGGGCAAGAGATATCGATCACCTAATTGCCTTCACCATTCAAAAGCAATCTAAGGCCGATAAGAACTACTCAACCATGGATTGCAAAGATTTGGCCATGGTTTATGCACTACAGAAGTTCAGGCATTATCTACTAGGCGTGCACTTTAAGATGTACACAGACCATTCTGCTCTGGAGTACCTGGTCAATAAGCCTGTGTTGTGGGGGGAAATCTATAGATGGTTGCTCCTTTTCCAAGAATATGATTTTGAAGTAATAGTGAACCTCAGAATATTGAACGTTGGACTGGACCACCTTTCTCGGATCGAAAATGGAAAATAGCCCAAAAATATTGATGAAGGATTACCTAGCACACAACTTGTTATTGTTAAGGTTGTGGATGAAAATTTTGTAGATATTATTCAGTTTTTATCTAATGGCATAGCTCCTAAAGGTTCTATGACATAGAAAATGAAGGAACTAGTTGTGAGAGCTATAGATTTTTCTATTATTACAAGACAATTATATAAGATGGGTTTGAATGAAGTCCTACATCAATATGTGCCTAAATATGAAAGACGTTGTATTCTAGTTGAAGCACATGGTGGTGTCATCAAAGGACACTATGCAGGTAAGGCTACTGCACAGAAAATCCTACAAATAGGCTTATGGTGGCCACCGGTACATAAAGATTCCAAGGAGTACTGCAATGCATGTAATGTGTGTCAAATGACTGGGAGACCATCGCGAAGGGATGAACTTCCATTAAATCCAAAGGTCACATTACAAGAATTTGAGAATACGGGAGTGCGTTATATTATCACTGCGACAGCATACTTAACCAGGTGGGGTGAGGCAAAACTTGTGAAGGATTATAGCGCAACACTGTTGCGAGATTCATATTCGAGTTTATTCTGTCAAGGTTTGGATGCCTGAAGATTTTGATGAGTGACCGAGGACCACACTTCCTGAATGAGACAATCGCATCTTTAATAGAAGAGTTCTAGGTGTACCATCAGAAGAGTATGCCATATCACCCCTAGGTGAATGGTGATGTCGAGGCTTTCAACAAGATCTTGGAGAATGCTCTCACAAAGGTCTGCAATGTTAATAGGAATGATTGAGATCTGTGCATACCAATGGTTCTAAGGGCATATAGGAGTACCTGTAATAAATTGGCTGTGAAAACACCATTTAGACTGGATTACAGACAAGAAGCAGTAATGTTGATGGAATACATAGTGTCGAGCCTAATGATCGTGGCAGTAACTGAGATGGCAGATCGGGACGTCATGGAGGAATTCCTATTGCAATTTTTGGCATTAGAGGAAGACCACTTTTTGGCTGGCTTTCATCAACAAGTACAGAAAGCTAGAGAAAATCCATGGCATGATCGTCACATTAAGTAGTGCACCTTCAAAAATGGCAATTTGGTCCTAATCTATGACAACAAGTTTACCAAATTTCCTGGGAAGTTTCATATGCAGTGGCTAGGACCATATGTAATTAAGGACATTTTGAATGGTGGCGTAGTTCAGATCGTGAATCTGAATGGGGAAGTATTTCCTGGCATGATTAGCAAGTTGAAGGTTTATAGGGATGATCTTGCCCCTGCACAATGACTACATGCACATAGGAAAGTCTTAGTGCTTCTGGCAGTTGAAAGAAAGTGCAGGACTGTAAAATACTATGCCAAGGAAAGAAGGAAGGTTGTGCGATGTTTTGGGAGATGGCGCAGATGGAGACTACGACGAGATAGCTGCACCAAAGGGAAGATTATTCCATAGCCTGGACAAAAAGTGACCATTGGAATAACTACAGTTGATTTTACAGACATTTTGCATTAAAAGGAGTGGGGGAAGTGCATTTAAGGTGAAAATATAGGAAAATACTCTGCCAAAATCGCATTTATGAGGAAGATTTACAAGGGAATGGGCAGTTTCAATTCAAATTGGGTTATAAATACCACACCCCGATCTAGACTTGGACACTTTGCTTATTGAGAAACTGTTATGTGTTGTTTCGCTTAAAGAGCCAAGTGTATTGATATATATCTGGTTACCTGAGTTGGGTAGAAGTTGAGAAATAATACTTAAAGAGATGGTTAGGAAACTTCATGACTGCAACACCATCAGTCACTGCTATAGCACCCAGGTTACCAAGACCAAATCGTACTACCTCCGCGGCAGGAGAGAAAAAGCAGAAAAACCACAGCAACCCCTAGTTCGGTAATCATTGCAAAAAATCCCAAATGAGAAAAGGAAGAAGGGACAAATGGATAAAAATAAGCAGCCTATGGAAACTCAGGACCTGGACAAAGAAGAGATGAATGTAGGGTGTTAGGTTCTTATACCAATAGTAGTCATAATTTTGATTGACTAAGGTTAAGCCTTGTAATATTGTACATACCTTTGCTTTGTGCAAATGTTATCCATATTAAAAAATAAAAAATAAAAAATGTAAAGTGGGCATGTCCTAAAAGAATAATCAAAGGACAAAAAGAATGAAAATAGGTCACAAAAAATAAAAAATATGAACCCCAAGAAAACAAAAATACCATGAAAGTGTGCAAGTCAAAATGCCACTACTATTTACTTTTTATGCTTAATGAATGATTGTGTGCAGCTTGTCACTTATGCCACAATCCATGAATAGTCAAAATGTTTAAACGTGGTTATTTCATGTTTATAAATAGAGAATAAAATCTGACCAAATAATCTAATCTTGGCAGATAATTAGATAGGTAGAGTAAATAAAAGGAGCTCATCAGTTTAAACTAATCCCTTGGATGGGATAAGGTTAGAATTAGATATTTTATTTTGTAAAGAATAGAAAAGATTGACAAGGGTTTGCTAGCTTAAATGCACCCTAATAAAGTGAATAAAAAATGGTAGGATAAGTAGATTGGTAAGTAAAAGAAAGGTTGCATAAGTATGACGATTGATTAGAAAAAAAGCATATTTATCATTTTTCATCATATTCTCCAAATATGAATGGACAATCAAGCATGTAAATGGATTTCAAAGTCAATTAATTAACTTCCCCCATTCATTTCACCCATGTACTTAACTAATTTCCCATAATAAATTTGTAAGTATTTAAAACCTTTAAGTCAAAGAGGCTCAGAGCATTTCTCTGACTTTTGGAAGGACCGCACCCTCGACTCAAAGACTTATGGATATCAAATACTAGATTTCCCTCATAAAATTCATCCCCCCCCCATCAGTTCATTCATTTTCCTAGTAAAAATCATGTTCCTAAGGGTAAAACACTTGTTGCCTAGGAAAAGCACTTTTCCCCATATAAAGCACTTTCATACCACAAACCCACAAAAATGCTTTATCTTAAGTATTAATGTCAACATGTTAAAACATGTAATTCACAAAAAAGAATTGTACTTATTGTTTTTCCTCTTAATTAATAACTTTTATTAATATATACAAAATCCCTGAAAAACCCAATTTCCGTATATATTTAATTCTTGTGTATAAATTATCCCTACCCCTTAGTTTAATTATAAACTATATTACTACCCATATCCCGCAAAAATAAATAACCCTGCCTTAGCCCTTAATCCCACATTAAAGAACCCCGATGAGATTAAACTCTAAATTAATATCATATCACCGTAATTAAGTGCCCGTCAGGCCCCCCACTAGCCTCCGTGCAACTTCCTCGCTCGATCACCGTGCGAACATCCCCCTCTTCATCCAATAGCCCTCGTCCATATTAGGTCAACCCGACATCCGTATTTTACCCACCCGATAAAGTGGTTTCTCCCCCAGCCCCCGGTGCTACGTGTCATCTGATGAATGGAATCAGGTGGCCCCTCCTAAATACCACCAAGCACCCAAAATTGGTGTGATATAAACCGTTTACCACCATCCCGCTACGCGAAAAATCAACCATTGTTCACCCATACCCTCCAAAACTAAATTTTTACGTATAAAAGTCAAAAGGCCCCAAATTGTATGTTTTCACTAACATTTCATCTGCAAGCCTTTGTATGCATGCACGACACCTGCAAATGTCAAAGCCGCCAACCCACGTACAATTACACTCCAAAGATGTCACAGACAACCCAGTCAACCTTACAGCCTATACAAAGCCCATTCAACCACTTGCAGTTTCCAACCACCCTACTCAGAACCAATTCACCCCAGTTCTAGGTATTTAAACCAAAATTCACCAAATACCCTATCAATTTAAAAATAACCAGTTGTTGAGTGTTTTAGTTAAGTAAAAAATTAATTAAAAACTGCACACTCTGCAGAACATCATTGCCCTAAAACTTTGAATCCCTCCCCACACTCAAATCCACAAGAACTGAATATGGCTGCCCCAATTGCAATAGATGTAAGGCCCATCACTACACCACATTTAGACCTAGATCACCTTCCCTTGGCTAACAGAGACTTCCAGATAAAATATACCACTATCATAGAGCTCGTGCTCAAAATTCATTGCCAAAGTAGGGACAAGTTCCTGAACCATGCTGATGAAATTGGCCTTTGGGAATCAAATTTTCCCAAGTACCAGTTCCCCCAAGTCCACATTTTTCCTGAAATTGTGCATATGTGCTACGCTTCCTACATCCCCAGTCACAGAACCATCATGTCTCATGACCAGAAGGTCCATTTCACCATTACCGCTGAATCCATCAATGAAATGCTATAGCTCCAACCAGGACCAAACCTAACTCCCATCTCAATTAGAGACCTATTGGACTTATACCCCAAACTCAGCTCTGCCAAATTGGCCCAACTATTCCAAACCTTCATCGTAGAAGAAAATCACATCCCTAACAACCCCCTCCATATATAGCAACTATTTTTTCCCCTTGGAGCCGAAATATTGTTGCCATGATATCTTGTGTTTTGTGTTACTCCACAAGTGAGCATATTGATGAAATTATCATGGCTTTCATGTCCATCTATACCCAAGGACAGCCTTGTGCAACCATTTATGACTTTGTGACATTCATAGCTGATAAGATGCATGAGCAGTTCACAAGAATTGGAAATGAAAGGGTATTCAAATACTCTTCAATGTTATACCATATGTTCTTATATTATCAGTTTGATAAGTTCCAATTCACCCTCCAAAAACTGGACACCAAGGGTCAACCAAGGTCAGCAATTTTTTGGACCCCATTAATCCATGGGTACCATTCTCCATACTCTTATTCAGACTTTATTGACCAATTTGTACATTCAGTTATGAAAATCTTGATTAGAAACCCTCCTCTAAGGATTAATCCAGAGATAAAGAGAGTCCTTCAACTGTCAAAGCATACCAAAGTGGGTGACTGGTACCTTACCAGAACCATACAGAAATCAAGATTTATGGTTGCATGTTGGCACCATACAAGCTACCAAAGTATCTCCAAATCAGGTTGTTTGCGTTAGAATACTATAGGAAAATTATAAATGCAGATGAAATAAACTTTGTCAATGCCAAGAAGAAGACCAATTTCAAAATAAAAGACCAACTAGGCCTCTTCATATGCAACTCTAGAGAGGCTGGCCAAGAGGCAGAATTAATACTACAAATGATGAAGTTCCAAAGAAGTTTTTTCTGGAGATATGATCCTTTCGAATTCATTGCAAAGAAGAGACAAAAGGCTAAGCTAGGACCTTTCATTCATCATCTCATACCTAATTGTTGGGTTATGTTATATTCTTTCCACGACTAACCTACGTAGTGAACCGGGGAGTTAGAGGGGGGGGCAGAGCCCCCCCTTCATTGCGCTGATTGTGTAGCGGGGGGGTCATGGGGGGGCGGCAACCCCCCTTGTCATGGCGATTTGAGTGGGGTGGGTAACCCCCCTCTACAGGGTCCGGGGTAGTGCCCCGGGAAAAAAACAATTGGACCCTATATTAGGTTGGGCGAACCTACCTATGGTTTTCGGTCCATGGTTTGGACGCGATGGTTTTCGGTCCATGGTATTGGATGCTTCGACATGTATAAATATGTATTGTAACATTGAAAGGAACATAACGAAAAATCAAGCTGGTAGTCCCGATCTTGGGATCCAGTGGGAAATCTCTGGGTATATGTGTTTTATGTGTTATGCTCTTGCATTTTTATTTTTCCTGTGATTTAGAATTCATATGCAGGTAATTTCTGTAC
>APFE030487501.1:45387-96294 GCA_000404065.3 Pinus taeda | reverse complement strand
GTGGGCCATAATGTTTCCCACATCATCGACACAAGACAGAGAAGGATAAAATGTTTTGTGTGAGGTATCAGAGGGAGGTTAAGTATTCTGCAGAGGTCAACTTCTCTTGAACATATCGGCGACACAACAGTGGACTTGGCAGTATTTGACATCGAATGATCAGGGGTCATGGTGATAATACGATGAGCAAATGAATGGTCAAACAGGATAAGCCAAACCCATGGAGGCAAGTGTAAAACAAGATGAGATGTCCCCACCCAGACATGAATTCAGACAAGTGCCATGTTCAAGAGCAACATACTATCGACACGACAATAATTGTGGTTCCTTTATTCCCCCACCATTTCTGGCGAGTACCCCGGTTATTTTTGGATGACAAGCTTGACGGGGATAGCATATGCTTGGGAGGTGTCATTTCGACGAAATTCGATGTCATTTACTTTTAACGAGTCTGACAAAGGAAGAACTCAGCACCTTTTCATGTTTAGAGAGTTTGAAAAGACAGCGGAAAAGTAAACTCCAGGGGTGTCCTTTTTTGTAAAGTTGTGTCTCTCGAGCCCGAAAAAGTATAAAACAGTGCTCGAAAGAATCGCCCGATCATTACGACCGAGGAGTACTTGTCATAAATAGTGATTCCGATCTAAAAAAGTAAAAAAGCGATCAAAACCACGTCGCTTCGTGACCGTTAATGAACCGGAAGCGACAAGAGTCCGACAATCTTTTCGTTTTTAAACGGTTTGAAAAGGGGTTTAAAGATGACCGCCTCTCATTTCCATTTAACGAGTCGAGAGGACCAAGTCGGCATTCTTTTCACGTTTAGAGAGTCAGAAAAGAGAAAAATATGACTCCAAAGTGACTTTCTCGTGTATTTACCGAGTCCTAAAAAGTATAAAATACAACTCGTTTCGCTGCCAAAGCTGCACAAACACCTGTCGTTGCACAAGAAACCGGCGTAAAATCTATTTCCAACACAAATATTCATTAAAATATCCATAAAATGACTTTTAAAACCTATTTAGGGGTCAAAAAGTTAAAATGGTGAAAATGGTAAAACAAAAAATTACTTTTCACTTTTTACCTTTGGAGAGCGACATTAGGGCTTTTGGAGTGTGACCTTCAGTTGGCGATTACGACAAATCCAGTGGACCATTCGGAGCGCCGTTAGTGTCAGGTAAGAGGTCTCGTCTTTTGCTCCATTTCTATCCATTTGAAATTTGTTTTAAATTGCTTTTTCATCCCCTATAGGGAGGATTTCAAATTTAAGGGTTGCGCCCATTGGCGCGGGTTTCGAGCACAGACCCGCATCAATGGGGCAACTTTTCCAAAGGGCATGCGCCCATGGGCACGACTGTTTTAAAAACAGTCACGCCAATGGCCGCGCAGGTTTTTGGGCGAATTTTTAACAAATTTAAAGCAATTTGCCTGCAATTTCAAGTTATTCAAAGATCTAATTCATTGTTTTGGGCTTGTGTTTGTAGGGAAATACACAAAAATGGTGATTGTGTGGAAAGAACGAGAACATGACCAAGTGGAAACATTTGCCTTAGCAGATGAAGACTGTAACATCCCTCCCTTAATAATAAATAATAAATAATAAGAATTAATAAAAATAATACAAAAAAATAATAATTAATAATAAATAAATAATAATGATAATGAATAATAGTAAATAAACCACTTAAATAAATAATAAATAATAAAAATAATACAAAATAATAGGTAATAATAAAAATAATGAATAATAAAGAAATCATAATAAAATAATAAATAAATAAATAGTAATAAAAATAAAAAAATAGTAATAACCGAAAAATAACAAATAAAAATAAATAAAATTATCAAAAATTTAGCATGCCGACACATGGAGGGTGGGCATGTGGCATGCAGACACATGGAGGTGTGCATGTGGTTTCCCATCCAATGTTTATTTTTATTTAAGGAATGATGAGGAGGATGGAAGGGGTCTTGTTCCATCATTCGGAGGTTCTGTCTTCACTCTCTTGGGAGAGTGTTGAGACTTAGGAATACTGGCAGTAGTCGTTGATTGAGGGCTCGGGGGTGGCCAGTTGTAGCAGCATCCTGCACAATTGAGCCTAAGGTTGGGAGGAGAGTCGTCCCCAAAACCATGTTGCGGTAAGCCTACTTCATGCACAGGTAAGCTCAGGTAAGCACTCTTCATTGTTTAAACTTAATATTAATAATTTAATTAGATGTTGATTTTGGGTTGTTACAAAGACTGCATGGAGGCTCTCAAAGCATGTGGGCTCAAGAAGTATTTCCTGCTGTCCTATTTGGGAGCTCAGCCAGAGCTTTTACAGTATTTGGTCAACTTGTGGGACGTACAGGAACAGGTGTTCCGAATACGGGACCAAGTATTGGAGTTAGATGTATCTGATGTCTACTTCCTCACTGGATTGTCACGACGGGGACTGGTACCTTGACTGATCGGTAGCAGGCCATCTGGAGAGAATATGGAGGAGGTGAAGGCCCAAGTTTTCCCAGGTGCAAGATATGGGCAGGGCAGCTCGAAGGTGGATATCCCCATCGTCCCGGACTTAACACATAGAGCATTTTTATTCACCATCACATTAGCTGCGGGGGCATAGGCGCCCCACGAAGCTATGAAGAACCATCTGATCCTGGCGACAGAGTGCCTTAGTCCGACAGTCTTCAATTGGGCGTCAGCAGTGACGACCAATATGGAGAGGCAGCTGACCAAGGCCAAGCAGGGAAAGTTGCAGCAATTCGGATATGGCTCCATCTTGGTAACGTTCTTCTTGGAACATGTGCCAAGCTTATAGGGCCAAGGGGCCTTTGTTCCTAACCCAGCACCTCGAGAGTCGAGGATGGCTCGATGGGCGGCACTGATGCCGAGGGGTGGTGGCGGTCAGCAGATGTCTTTTAGAACTGAGTTTTTCGAGTGGCTTCACCGCCAACTGATTGTGGTGGAGGACTGGCCGTATGCAAGGACAGACTTCACCGGAGACCCTGACCTCCCTCTGCCAGAGGGAGAGGACTGGGACGAGGAGATTGGTATGATCTCATTTTTTGATTTTGTGTTTTTATGATTTTTTTTTGTTAGTACATGCTTGTCCTAATGACCTTTATATGCATATGCAGATGTCGTCCCAGAGCATCTGGATTGCATGTCTCCCATTGCGAGGAGAGACCCAGCAGCAGCAGTAGCAGGAGCGGATCCTCAAGAGGAGCGCGGTGACAGAGGAGAGCTTATTCAGAACCTCGAGGCTATCACTCGAGGGATTCCAGATTATGCTCGGCTAGCGGATGTCCCGCTAGCATATCAGAGGCACATGGTGGGGGTGCCAACTCGCATCCACCGGCTCCTGAGACGTTTAGTGCGAGCAGTGACGTGCTACCATGAGCACCACCAGGACTAGATATCTAGGCGTTTTTTCTTTTATGCATATTTTTTTAGAGACACGTTGTCTCCGGATGTATTCAGATAAACATGTATTATTTTTTGATGATGCACGGGATGCAAACATTCTGGACACACACACACACACACATATATATATATGTTTTATGGTGTATTGTACTTTATGCTTCTTGTGTTATGTTGAACTACATGTTATGCAAATGCCTGTCCAACACATAATTAGCTAATGCATCGGTTAATGTATTAAGTCGTCTTGGAATATGTTGATAAGTAATGAAATCAAAATCACTTTCTAACAACTTAACACGCAAATACAACCTTGAGATCTGATGATCTCTGACGGAATAACGCCCGTTGAGTTGGTGGATGACAAGTTGAGAGTCCAAGTTCACAAACAATGTTCGAATGCCGAGGTTAATTGCCTCAGCTAATAATTCAATCACAACACTATATTCAGCGACATTGTTCATTGCATAACCTAGACAAACCCTTTGAATGTCTACTAATTCACCACGAGGATCGTAGATCACCCATGCCGCAGATGACAAGTTGCGTGTACTGTGAGAGACACCATCAACGAAACCAACGTAAGGCGATCCAGACATCTGTCCAAGAAGCAAAAAGACACAATAAGCGGCAATCGTGCCGACACACCAAGAAAAAAACTTGAAAACATGCACACACAACACACTTGCTGAAATCACACGTATATACAAAAAAGAGAGAGTGCCTGGACTCATGCATGGTACTTGGTTCAAGTCAAGCCCATTTCGGGACTTGCCTTATCGCACTGTTGTGTAACCGGCCTAGATAATGTAGGCATCGTCTCGACCTGTTTTATAAAATTATTAACAGCACTGATGACCTATCCATGCCCCCCGGCCGAGCGAGGTTTACAAGCTAGAGGATCAATGCCCCCTTGTGCAGAGGGACCGAGGGTCGCAACAGTGTGCAATGAGGGATCAGAAAGAGTAGAAACCAAACCAAGTGAAGCAAGGTTCGGAGGTGGGAGTGAAAAGACACCCATGAGGGTAGGGTCTTTGAAGAGCCCAGCTCCCACACTCTCGTAAGGGATGGAGGTATGCTCCACGAAAGGCACATTGCCTTCAGAAGAAGAAGTGAAGAAGGAGAGCTGGTCGACCGTGACAATTTTCCCTTGGTGATGGAAACGAATGACACGGAAGAGGGACGAAGCCACGGCACGCATGGAATATGTCCAGCTCTGGTCCAGAAGGAGGTTGTAAAACGGATTTGCATCAATGACCTCAACTTCCACTTCAACGGTTTTCCCTTCAAAAGTAATCGGCAATCGTTGAAGGATACCATAGGGACGAGATTCTCTCCCATCAAAGGCTTCCAGCGTCGTGGGAGACTGGCTCAAAGTCGGAGACCCGATCGCTTTCCAACAAGCAACAGACATGATGCAAGTTGACGCGCCTTCATCAATAACCGTACGATGGATCGTTTTCGAATTGATGATGACTTGTATGAGGAAAGATATTTGATGAGGCAGCCTTGGAACATGGCTCTCGAGATCAAAGGTCATCAAATCTGAATCTGCCGGGTCGATGCCACTGATGGCCGATAACAGGGACTTCCTCTGAGGGGGGCAGCTCTGGAGAACTTCTAAAGTGGACATAGCCGATGGAGCCTGCGCTAAGTCCTCAACTATGCTATAGTGTTGGGCAGCACGAGCATTTGGGTTGTAAGATGATCTCTGGAGTACTCCTTTGGGAGGGGGTCGGATGGGCGTCTCAGTACTAGGTCTCTTGATGTGGAGCGGACCACAACTGGATGGAGGAGCGCTTGAGGGGACCTCAGGCTCCTTCCCGGCAGATGATGGATATTCCTTTGTTCAAGTCGTTACATGAATGAGAATGGTTCCAGCCATAAACACTTGGGAACCAAAGGGAGAAGAAGACGAAGATGGATCAGCCACCATTTGAGTCTGTGGATAGGGGAAAGGTTCTTTTAGAACCACAGCAATCCCAGGAGCGCCTTTCAATAAATGACTAACCTCAGACCGCCTTGGGCAGTCTTTGTTATAGTGATCCTCATCACAGATAAGACAAGGATACTTTGGTTTACGCTTGGCTCCTTCCTCGGGTGGAGGTTTGGAGGAGTCCTATTTGGGTTGCTCAAATTTATTCTTCGCTTTCCCCTTTTTCTTTCCTTTCGAGGCCTTGTTTGCCGTGGTGCATTGAACGATGTTGACCTCAGAAGTAGTCCCAGAATTAGAACCACCCTGAGAAGTGTTTTCGTTTGAAGCATTCGATCTTTTCTTCCCAGGGTTCAAGGATGATTTCTTCGACGACGGATTTACAGAGCCAATAACTCCATCGACAAATGGATTTGGTGGAGCTTTGGATGTACCGGGTCTTGGGGCATAGGAAAATACTCATATAAAGTACCAGAATAAGAATAAACTAAGTCAAGGTATTGAGCACGCGCGATAGCTTGCTCTTCAGTGACACAAGCTCCCATAGCAATGTCCTGTGCGATCTTAGGGACAAAGGAAGTCGTGAACCAATTGGTGAGGAGTTGATCAGGAATCTAGAACTTGATCAACCAACGATGCTATCTCCATTCATGTATATGATTAGAGATGTGCGTGGCCGTGTCCTGTTTGAGAGACGTAAGGAGATGGGTTCCCGTCTCATACCGAATGGGTAACTGAAAATGAGTGAGGAATGCCATTGCCAATGAATTGAAATCTTGAAAAGACGCATGGGTCAATTCAATGTGCCATTTAGTAGTCGAGCCAGTGAGAGTCCTTTGGAATAGGTGGAGCCAGATTGAATCGTCAAGTCATGAATTCGATGAGCACCAAAGATGATAAGTCATTACATGGGCTTGAGGGTCCCCTCCAGCTTTGTTGTCAAATTTGGGACAATCGCCGGGTATCTTGGTTGGAACCGGCGACTAGTGTGGATTATGCAAGATAGGATAATTGGTTAATTTAGACACATCTGGCAGTTCCAACGTTGCTAATAATGGTAGCTGAGGATTGAAGGACATCTGTAGTTGTGGATATGAGGTAGGGCCAGAGTTCCACCCAGTTGCTGGTTGCCCCCATTGACTTTGTCCGGACGGACCAGGTCCAAAAGAACCCTGTCCGTAGGGACTCTGTCAATAAGGGTTATATCCATAACCAGACGGTTGATCTGGATCTACCCCCCAGCGCCCCATTGGTTACCATACTGACCTACAGGAGCAACATTTGGTTGCTGGTAATTTTGATAAGGAGCGACCTGTGGCTGTTGATAATTTTGATACGGGGCAAACTAAGTTTTCCCCTGGGGTTGCTGGTATCCATACGGTTGCTGGGCTCCATACTAAGCCTGGGAACCAGGCTGTGTTTGGTAAGAAGGTTGGGATTGAAACCCACCTTGCGACTAGAGACCAGTTTGAGTCTGGGGTTGAAAACCGGGTTGAGCTTGAGAAGCAGGGACCATCTGCATGCCCGGTTGAGTAGACCCAGAAGGATGTCCTTGGAAAGATTGAGGTTGAGCCATCTGGCCAGAAGGTTTCCCTTATTCAGCTGGGGATGGACCTACTTGCCCAGAAGGTTGAGCTTGCTGGGTGTTAGGTTGTCCTTGTACAACCGAGGGTTGTCCTTGCAAACCAGATGGCTAACCAGGCTGAGCAGTGGGCGGGCCTTGCTACATGTAAGGCTGACCACCCTGCCCAGAAGGGTACCCTTGCTGGATTCCAGGTTGTCCTTGTTGCGCTTAAGGTTGTCCTGGATTCTCGTAGGGTTGACCTAAAGGGTATCCCTGCTGGACTCTAGGTTGTCCTTGTTGAGCATAAGGTTGTCCTGGGTTTCCAGAGGGTTGCCCAAGATAGGTAAAAGACAGACCACCATAGGCCGAAGGTTGTCCCTAGGAGGGTTGTCCTTGCGAGCCTCCAAGTTGCCTTGGATAGGTTTGGCCATAATACTACTGCCCACAATTAGGCTACGTGTAGGATGGCTGACTTTGATACGATGGTCCTTGGTACAACTGCCCTTGATCCAGACGGATTTGGCAACCACCATAACCAATGGTACCCCAAGCAACATTCAACGAAACTAAAACCTCAACAGCGTGCTCAGCTGGCAAGGAAGTATACAAATGATGACCTACAGGGTCATAATAAGGGCCTTGCGCGCCTGGATTCTGGACAGTATGCAAATATTGAGAATATGCCCCCCTGCTAGAATGGCACCAAAAGAAGGTGGGGCACTAACAACTCTGGTTGCATGTGCTGATTGACCACTATGTACTGGATCGTGGGATGGGCCGGCAACAGTAGTTACGATCGAAGATTCCGTAACTGCACTAGCAACCAGAGTTGAATATGCGACACAAACGGTCGGATTGGTCAGAAATGACGTGACAACGGTATTGTGAACTTGCGAAACAAAAGATCCCGTAGTGGGAATAATGTTATGATCCCACATGGTACCTAAAGAGGAGTTCCTAGAGCCCATGGCATCCCTCAGAGCCCTATAGCGTAAATGCATTGTAACACCGAGAGGGGTGACAGTGTAGGGCGTAGATATGACTGGGGATGTGGCCGGGATAGGAGTCTGAATACTTGACACAACAGGTTTTTCAGTCACTATAGGAGATGTGTCCTCCATATCAGAGGAATCCATCGAGGTCGAAACACCAGTAGGAGTAGAGGGAAAATCCTCCTCGTAAGGTTCCCAAACAGGGTTCCAAAACAGATCGTGAAGCTCGTCTTCTGGGGCACGAGAGCTCAACGGTTGGACACTTGGAATAACAGGAAAAGTGTCACCACAAACCGGTGTCTCAGGAGAAGCAGAAGAAGGAGACCCTTGGTCACTAGGGACGGGAGACGGGATCGATGGATCCGCCAAGATGATTGAATTCAAAAAATCCTAGAAAAGCTAACGAGGAAAGACCATACTCAAAACTAACACAAACAAGATCTAACAAGGTAAATGTGATCGTGGTCGAATAAATTTTAAGACATTAGGACACAACTTGACCTTTTCATTTTTTAAGAGTCGAGAAAAGGAAAAAAAGATGACTCTAGTTGCCTTCGAATATTTAGTGAGCCCGAAGTGACAAATGCTCAAGTGAGCCTTTTCTTTTAAGGAATCTGAAAAGGATCAAAAAGTGACTACTCAGGAGAAACTAGGCAAGGGGTTTACCAGAAAATCCATAAAACTGCATATACACCTTAGCAATCATATGAAAACCAAGGACTTTTCGTACGGCAGTCAATCTTCCCGAATGTTGTGTTCGGTGCGTTATGGGCTGTAAGGCGGCAGACATGGCTTCTTATGGATCAAGGATGATAACCTAGTGGAGTCTCCCTATATATACTCGACGGTACGTGGGAGCACAAGTCCGTACTAGACCACAGCTGAGTCACAAAAGGAGGAATCACCCAACCTTAAGTGGAAACAAAAGTGACTAGGTTTAACGACGTCGGAGCACGTCTCTAGCCTAGACCTCTAGAATGTAAGCGTTATGTTCCAATGCATTTTTAGATTCATTCGATTTATTTTAAATTTGATCTTTTGTTAAGTTTTGGTTTTCAGGTCCTACCGTATGTAATCTCTCAAAATTCCCTAAATGCAATCTATATGCCAAAACATGTCATTCCATTTGATGAATGCTAATTATGAGAGAGTTGAAGAGCTTTCGTGCAAACGGAACGATCACAAAGAAACAAAGAGCTTCCCTAATGCAGCTAATGCAAATTAATAAACTTTTCTTTAAGATCATTAAATCACTAATCGAAATGAAAAGTTCTAATTTTCATTAACCAATTCAAAGCAAAAGAGATTTTTCTTTTCGATGATGGCAAAATTCACTAAACAACTTTGAGAAATGACACAAGCAAATTATATCCAATACAATCACGTTCATTTCCTCAAATCACAAATCAAACATCCAAAGAACCAAAAAGATCCCAAAGACAACAATGAGCCGTGTGATCTAGGCTCAAAGTGAGACGAAGCGGAATTCAAGTGAAGACGAAGCAAATCACCCAAATAATGCAACAAAATGATTCACAACTACCAAACAAGTGTAAGGGAGCAAACAAAATATTCGACTGGACCACAAAAAGATCAAAACACTTGAGGAAGGCTCGATTCACAAGGCCACTAGATGCCCTAGGGCTAGAAATGTGAAATCGATAGAAAAAAGAAAACACCCAAAGGGTAACGATCAAAGCCAGTCAAATCACACTCCAACACACTAAAGTAGTCTGAAAAAGGTACTTAGGACAAAAACCAAGCTCAAAAAGTTCACAGCCAAGCAAGCTTCAAAATTTTACAGGCTTGGCGCTGTCAGGCTGCAACAAGCGCCTTTCAGGAATTGGCGCGGGTTGTAAATGTGCAACTTGCGCCAACTGGCGTGACTGTCACGCTATAACCTAGCGCCAACCGAGCTTGCTATGGAAAACTAAAAAAAAAAGAGCCAAGGCCAAACTAGCGACACCTAAGTACACCAAGAGGCAAGAAGCAACACAGGCATTCAACCCAAAAAGCTAATCAAGCAAGAGAAACCAAGGAAATAACCAAGAAACAAGGCAAGTTCCAAGCCGTTCAGTTTGTAAGCCAAACCGGAGATGGACTGAAGTAGCGTTGATCTACTTCGCTAATGCAAAGCAATAGCATTTCGAAGGCTATCTGGCCAGACTTCAGGCTCTGTCTAAAGTTTACAAATCAAACAACAAGACAAGATAAACAAAAAAGGCAAAAGCCGCCAACTCCCCAACGGAGTCACCAAATTGTTGTACAGGTAAATCCCCTCTTTGGACAAAGGCGATCCCACTAGCCTAAATGGGGTCTAGCAACAATCAAACAATGCTAACACGTAGGTTCCTAATTGCAAAGTAAAGACCGATGATGAGGGCCTACCTTGAATCCAATGCTAGTATTCGTACAAGAGACGTCGCTCCCGTTCTTTTGCTTCAACTGGTCACAATCCTCACGATCTTCATGAATAGACACCTACACAAATAAAGAACATCACAAATACAAGCATAAAATCCAAGAAATGCAACTATGTATCAGTCAAAAAGGATACAACTCAAACATCATTATAAAGACAATAAGAGTGGAACCATAATGATAGTCATCTATTATTATTGATAAACAAAAGAGAATACAACCAAGTTGTGACGTCAAATCCTCCTTTGGCTGGGTGATCAGAAACACATGCCTTGCAAAGCTTGTAGGGGATGGGGAACAAGCCTCTCTCTCCTTGGTTACTTGGACATGGATCTCCTCCTTAAAGATATAGCCTTATGGGGGTGAACAAGGCCTCTTGTAGCATGAGCTTAGCAATTCTCAGACTTTGGGAATTAGATTTTGGAGATTGAAGAGTAGAATTACTAACTACCTTGTCAAATGCAAAAGGACAAGCTTATATAGAGAGAGGAGAAGGAGATAAGTTTATCCACAAGATCCATGGGATTTTCCTTATCATTAGGAAGCTTCCATGAGAGGTGGAGAAGTACTTCCCTTCCATGGAGATTCGAAGCCCAACTGAACTAACTCAAACTGGAATCAGTTCATGAATAGGTTAGGAAGAACCTTTGCAAGTTGGTTTGTTAAAGACTTTACCCAACTAGGTTGGCGCTAGTGCGACTCTGATACAGAGCGCCAGCTGGCGCACTCTTTGGAGGATTTCCCTCACTAGCGCGAGTGATACATTGAGGAACAGTGCCAATGGAAAAAGGGCTATTTTTATGGGTATTTTGCAGAAGGTGTCTTGAGGGCATATGAAGTACATACTCAAGGGGATACAATGCAGGTGTTTTCAGGTTATGTCACTTCTCACAGGTCCTAGAATAGGTCCTCCAATGTGCGGGAGAAGGGATAACAAGGATGGTGACAAAATACTGTGTAATAGGTCCTTTGCATGCAGCATCTTGGTAGCTTCTGAAGTACCGATAGTAACACCGGTGGACATCGTGCCATCCTGTGATGCACGGATCTGCAGCTCATGTAGACCCATCTAGATGGCCCCCAATAGTTGTTGTTGTTGCTGCTTGAACTACTGCAATACCTCTGCAGTAACATCCCACACTGTGTCTCCATTGTCATTCAAATCTCCCTCTGTGAGGGTGATTGGGTCCAGCGATGCCTTACTAGCCTTGAATTTCTTCCATAGCCACACTTTTTCTTATTCTCTTGGATGTTTGATGCAATATGATGCCGTTTGCGAGTCCGCTCCATGCTGCGTTGTTTTCGCGTCCGTCTCTTCCTCTGTTTCGGGCAAAGGCGACCTCGCACCTTTGTCAAAGCCATGCTCTGTTTTTCCTATCTGCTTTTCTGCTTATTGGGCAGCATCGCACTCTACCTGGGCCTTGTCAACGGCCTCCGTTGCCAAGTAAGGCAGGTCATGCCACGTCTGCTCAGGGTCCTTCTGTGCCCTAATCGATATGTGATGGAAGTTTGCCTTGAACTCCATGTACTCTTGCAGTTTGGCAAACACAGTAGGCGACAATCACAGTTTGTGATTGATAGCCATGCATATGTTCATTTCCATCAAGAACTAGAAGATCTTGTTATCCTTGATGCATTGAGCATCCTTGGTTTCCCACAGTGAAGCATACTTCACTGCTTCTGGCAAGTCCGGCGCGACCGAAGGGAATTGACTGTCTTCCGACAGCTCCCAGGCTACCAGCATAATGGACAACAAGAGCCACGCTGATCCGGATTTAAACAGGAACGCAATAGATTACAGAGATAACCATAAATACAGAGATGCGATAACCATAAATAAATAGATGCAGCGGAAATAATACTTCATTTCATTAATGGAAAATACCGAAATATGCTAACAACCAGAATTGGAAATAAACCAGCTAGGGCGATGGTAGCTTATCTCTGAGAAGAGATGTGCGGCTACATGCCTCTGAACTGTTCCGAACTTGTGTTACAATGAGGCTCGAAGGCCTATTTATTGTTGAGAAACAATGGAAAACCCTTCACATTCCAAAACCTACCCTGAAACGCCAAATTGTGGGCCCCGTTTGGGTAAATTGGTACATCAATTTCCCGGGGTCGTAACTTTGGCATACGATCTCCGTTTGATGCGCATGATAGCTCGTTAGAAAGATATATTTGAGAACTACCACTTTGGGAAGGGCAACATCGGTCCATGGACCTATGTTGCCCCCAGATTTTCCAAAAAACGTCGTTTAGGGCCTCAAAACGGCTCCGGAAGTTCAGGACCAAAAAAAACTGCTAAAAATAGTAAATTGTGCTACAATTATGGAAACTGAAAAAGCTGAAACAGACAATTATGGGGGTCCAAATGGGATAGGTGGGTGGCCAGCAACATCCACCTGGATCATTCCTCCCCCCTTAGGAAGCAATGGTCCCCATTGCGTTGAGTTCCTCCCTGAGATGAGGAAGCTTTTGCTGAGCTGGATCACTGGTGAACTGTTCTGCAATCTCTGATGTGTCCAGCATGGTCGACGACGGTCCATATTGAACACTTGGAGCAAGCTAAGGAATGGAGGAATGATGTGTGCCAAAGCATTGTTTCTCGTAGCCTTGGTACTGGTGTAAGGACCATGTCGGAGTGGTCTGAGCTTCTGATGGGTTCTGGTAAGGCGTTCATTCTGTCGATGCAACCAGACTTTGTTGCCCACCTGAAACTTGTGTGGTACCCCTGTGCGTGAGGAGAATTTGTTCCTTTGTTCTATCATGACCGTATCCCTTTGTTGTTGCTGCTGCGTGGAGGAACCCTTTACGGGGGTCATGGATGTAGCAACGATCTTCCCCTTACTTTAGGGGTGAACCAGACAAGAAATAAATTTCCTAGTCTGTGATATGAGCTTGCTGCCTTTCTTAGCAGTGATCAAAGATGTGGCGGTAGGTGGGGCTACCTCCGGTATCCTGTATAATGAATTATCCAAAGAAATAATGACAGCGCGAGGCCTTGACTCATAAACAGCATGTCGCTTCCACAAGTATGGTTGGCCTAATAGTACATCACAAACATCCAGAGGTGTAACATCACACAATACCTCGTATGTGAAGGGCTTGATGCTGTAGGGAAGGCGGAATTGCTGGCGAACTTTGAGATCTCGTCCTTCATGAAGCCACCCGATACTGTACGGCTGTGGGTGTGGTGTAGTCGATAGGCCCAATCGCTTCACGACCTCTGCTGAAATAAGGTTCTTTTGGCTGCACTGTCGACAATGAATTGCAGTGGCAAACCCTTCACCCACATCTGTGAGTGGAAAAGACGTTCCCCCTCCTCTGGCTCTTCGGGCTCATTCTTCTGGATTTTGGCAGTGGCAACAGTGGCACTGGGATCCGCATCAATGATCTGCTTCCCTTTGCCATTCCCCTTGTCGGGTTTTGGCTTAGGGTTAGAACATGCATCTGATTTAGAAGCCTTCAACTCGGCCACCAACAATTGCTTGGTCCGGCACTCACTTGTGCTATGAGTGGGACTCTTGTGGAACTCACACCACTTTCCTGTGTCCTTCTTCGGCTTTATGGTGTTGTTCTTTTCTTGTGGCTTCAACGGGTTGTCTTGGGTCACCCCGCCTTGGCTTTGCCCTTTGGGCTTCGGATTTGCAGATCCAAAGTCTTGCTTCTTCTGTTTGAACTTTTGCTCGATTTTGACAGCGTATCGGTATGTTGTGCCGAGTGAGGAGATGTTCAAGAACTCCATCTCTTCCTGGATGTTTTTGTGCAGGCAGCTGCGGTATTTGAGTACCAGATGCAGCTCAGAATCTTTGATACCCAACTATGTGCGAAGGGTATGAAAAATGTTTCTGAACTCCGGCACATCTTGGTCTCGTCCCTGCTGCAGTGTGGTCCATCTGATGTATTTGTCCTCATAGCTTTTGACAGGGTAGTACTGCTCCTTGATGGCATCCTGGAATGAATCCCAAGTGGGTGCAGCTGAAATTAGTGAGCCTGTGCTTTCATCCTTTTGCTCGCAGTAGGTTTCCCACCAATCCTTGACGTGGGGTGTTGCTTTGAGAAGGGCAAAAACAGTCTTTTCCCGACTTGAAAATTCATGAACAGAAAAATAACCCTCTAGCAGATTTAACCATTGATCTACCACATCTGCGTCTATTTTACCCTCGAAGATGGGGATTTCAAAATTCACTTGTACCTTAAATGGTGTGGTGTTTCCAGAGTAGCTACTGGAAGCTGATGCGTCACCTCTGGGTAGCCGCTGAAGAATCTGCGCAAAACTGTCCATCATCGCATTCCGTTGTCGCTCGAGGGCTTCTTCGAGCAAGATTTTGATAGGATCTCCTGCCCCCTTGTCTTTATTTTCATCCGCCATGGGAGGTCGTCAGGATTTGTGAGGCTGGTCTTTCAAAGGTTCGACTAGTTCAAGCCCTAACTCCTTATATCCCGACCTCGTTGGGGACATGCAAAGAAAAACAGAGAAAAAGCAGACCGCTCTGATACCACTGATTCGGATTTAAACAGGAACACAATAAAATACAGAGATAACCATATACACAAAGTTGCAGTGGAAATAATGCTTCATTTCATTAATGGAAAATACCGAAATATGCTTACAACCAGAATTGGAAATAAACCAGCTAGGGCGATGGTAGCTTATCTCTGAGAAGAGATGTGTGGCTACATGCCTCTAAACTATTCCGAAACTATCTTACAATGAGGCTTGAAGGCCTATTTATTGTTGAGAAACAATGGAAAACCCTTGACATTCCAAAACCTAGCCCTAGAAGATGAAACGCCAAATTGTGGGCCCCGTTTTGGGTAAATTGGTACATCAATTTCCCGGGGTCGTAACTTTGGCATACGATCTCTGTTTGACGCATATGATAGCTCGTTAGAAAGATCTATCAGAGAACTACCACTTTGGGAAAGGAAACATCAGCTCATGGACCCATGTTTCCCCCAGATTTCCCAAAAAAAGCCGTTTAGGGCCTCAAAACGGCTCCGGAAGTTCAGGACCCGAAAAACTGCTAAAAATAGTAAATTGTGCTACAATTTAGGAAACTGAAGAAGCTGAAAGAGACAATTGTGGGGGTCCAAATGGGATAGGTGGGTGGCCACCAACATCTACCTGGATCAGATTGTCTTATAAGCAACACATTGAGCTACTTTGTGACCAAAGTTATGGCAAGAGAAACATTGGCCATTGAAGAAATTCCTGCGACTATCATCCAACCGATTGTAGTTTCTATTGCCATCCATTCTTGAAGAAAATTGGGAAGATTATACCTGTGGCTGGTTGTAGCTTCTGTTTGTCCTTAAGGTAGCATGCCCCCGATTTTCTTGATAGTCTTTGTTCATCCTTGAGGAAGGTTGTCCCTGATTTACCTGATGATTTCTATTAGGCCTTTGCTCACCCCTTCTTGTTGCATCAAGATAACTTTTGGAGGTGGAAGCTTGAGATGCTTCTCCATTATACCCCATACCTGTCTTGATTAGAGGGGAACACTGCACACTAATAATCTCATCCAGAGTTTCAGATCCTTTAACAAATTTAAGATTAAGGGCCTTTGTTTTCTCAATTTCTTTTCTAAGACCAACAATTTCACATTCTAACTTCTCAAGAGATTTTTTTTTTCATCAAGTTGAAATTGCAGAGTATCAATGATCATATTATTTTCTTCTAAACATCTTTTGAGTCTAGAAATCTCTTCATAAAATCCATCCACATCTATAGCATCCACGTAATCATCATCTTCAAAGGCCATTAAAAGTTTGTAGTGATTACCTCGTTCATCTTCATCACTATTTGAGAGTCCATCACTATATTCATGAGTGTAATAGCTCTTCTTATTTGCATTATGTTTCTTGTTCCATCTAATAGGTTCCTTCCCCTTGTCAATCTTATCCTTGTGAGGACATTTGGCAGCATAGTGACCTACTCTTCCACGAGCAAAGCATTTGAATGGTAACTTACCTCAAAATCGTCTAGTGCCCCGTTGAAGATTTTTGACAAAATTTGATTCTTCTTCTTCTTCTGATATGTGTCCAAACTCATAGTAGTCTCCTTTGCCAGAAGCCTTGAAGGCAGGTTCTCTCCTGTCTGATGGTCCTCCTTTCCTCATTTCATAAGCAGTTAGAATTCCATGCAGCTGTGACATTTTAAGGTTTTGAAGATTCTCCTTTCCTTCTATTGTAGAAACTTTAGATTCAAACCTAGGGGAAAAAGATCTTAAGACTTTTTCAACTACAACAGCCTCCTTTACTTCTTCACCCAAATTTTTTCATACAATTAACAATATCATCTACATGAAGAAAATAGTTAGCCACACTTTCATCATTGTACATTCTGAGATTTTCATACTGAATTCTGAGGGTTTGAAGTTTTGCTCATTTTACCTGATCATCTCCTTCATAGCTCAGAACAATCTTGTCCAATATTTCCTTAGCAGATTTATACTGCATGAATTTGACAAATTTAGATTGTGATAGACATCCCAATAGAGTATTGACCGCCTTTGCATTCGTTTCATATTTCTTCTTCTTAGCCGGATCTGTGGGAGTTGATGCTGGAAAAGTATACCCTGTATCTATGATATCCCAGACTTCAGTACCTAGAGATTGAAGATAGGCAGTAACTCTTACCTTTCAATATACGAAGTGTGTCCCATCAAAAGCCAATGGCCTGATTGATGCTTCCCTCTCGTAGTTGCTCATGATGAAAGATCTTCCTTCAAGCGATCAAGCTTCTTCAGAAGGACCTTCTCTGATACCAATTGTTGGAAACAATACTGAGAGGGGGGGTGAATCAGTATTATCAAGACAAATATTCATTTTTCAAAAACAACTGATATACGCTACTTCAGTTTATTAAACCTGCATATATACGCGATTATGCAGAAGGAAACCCGCGTATACAATGCAAACTTTTAATTTACTTTATCTTTTTGATGTTGATTGTTAATAAGTATTTCAGAATCAAATAACCAGTAACCAAAAATAGTAAAGTAGAGCAGAAAGACAATCGCATACAAGAACACAAGATATAAGGTGGAAACCCATGTGGGTGAAAACCACCTGCTGCAATTCGTCTCTATCTTTCTTTAATTAGAAACTTCTTTTTACAATGTACTGGTGCAAACCTTTACCAGTATGCAGGCTGCAACCTGCAGAGAGCTACTAATCTCTCTCGTTTTCCAGCTTCTCCTGGAAGGGAGCTACAACCCCCTTAGCTCTTGCACTAGCCAAGATACTAGTGCGTAGGTGCTGGCCTACAGAAGGCTACAACCTTCTCTTTCTTCCTGGGACCACGTTTCATAAATTTTCAGACTGGATCCATGAACATCAATCAATCATCAAGAATTTCTCTATCAACCAATCTCCTTTCCACCAATTAGATCTGAATCAAGTAAATACTTCTCTAATAGTTGTACCCAAAACACAGTACCAGAAACCACACACCAGAAAACAGAACCCAAAACACAGCAGCAATAGATAGAAGCAGCTAGATCACAACTTAGAGTATATACGCTATTTCAACAGCCTGAAACTAGCGTGCATACGCTTCTGCGTATGGAACAACCTGCATATACGCTTCTTTACTTCATAGAACTTGCGTGTATATGTGCCTTCGCTTAACTGAACCTGCGTACAAATCTATAAAGGATAATTCACTCTTTCATATATTCAATCATTAATTAACCCAGATTATCAAACTTATAGATCAAGCAAGCACCACATCTAGCAGATCAAAATCATACAAAGATACTATCATTCAAGCTTAGAGATTATGACCCATCAATAGAACTTATCCTTCTTTTTCTGCTAAGGTTCCTCCTTCATTCAAATCTAGATCTGCATCATAACCCAATTACCAGCTCTAGCACTTTATCAGATCTTCAATAATAATTCAGATCCTCCTTTGCCACGTGATCTCCTTCATCTTTTATAGTCTTAGGCGTTCCTCAATACCATGGTCCAAAACCATAACATTTCAATACCATGAACCCAAAACTAGGGATCAACACATTTGACGAGATGCCATGGTCCAAAACATAGGTTCAAATCCCAAGGACTAACTACCATGGACCAAGAGTATGATCCCCAACATATACGCGCTTTTGTAACATATAACACACGTGTATACACGTCTTCGTCTAGATGAACCTACATATATGTCTTTTTCTTCTTTCTGAGTGCCTGAACTGATATCTGTTACCAAAGAGAGTTGCCATTAAGGACAACACTTGTGCCATAGCTCCAAATCTGTGCCATAATGCCAACAATAGCATAACAATGCATGATGATATGAGCATGGGCATCATAATGATGTATGATGATATGAGCATGGACCTCATAATGATGAATGAGATCATGAGCATGGGCAGCTTGATGATGAATAAGGCCATGGAAGATGCAACATGATGAGCAGCATGAAGATGAGAGCAGCTCAGTCATCATGGTTCAACACATGTAACAGTACAGCAAGGTGTCACATGGTAATGTGCAACAAATAGATGAGATGCAGCACTATGATAGGTGAACAAGTCACCTTAGAGAATCAGTTGAAGTAATATGTCTTCAACTGATCTCATGACGATATCAAAAGTCAAAGTGATTGACTTCTATTGCAAATGTACTATCTCTCTCACTTTCTTTGTTGAACTTTGAAGAACATAAAATAAGAATTGATCAAGGGTTTCCCCACATTGTGTGTTTTGTCCCTGGCTAGTGCCACATCTTGTGTCCTCTTATCTTGGCTTGTCTTCTACGATTTATATTTATGTTATATCTGCAGTTTACTTTATGCTGATGTGATTGCTAATGTGGAAAAGAAATTGAAATAAATTTCTCTAGCATAGAACATACCTAAAGTTAACAGATGAGGATGCCACCTGGGAGGGTGAGCACATTCTGGAGCACCCACTGCTGAAGTTGCTTGAGGCAAGCAAAAGTTGGGAGGGGAGGACTGTCATGTCCCTTCCCAAATGAATTGTAATAGGTTTTGGTCTCTCCACAATTTTGTACAAATTTTTGTTAAGTAAACGGCCCAAGCAATTTTGACTTAGGGACTTAGGAGAAATGAAGGCTAGATTAATTTTCTAGTGGAAGGTGGGGGCCACCCACATGGGAAAAAGCATTGGGAAATTCAAATTTCCTTGGAGGGGAAATCGTATGGTTGTTGGAGGGGCCCACATGAGGAAAAGGGAGGCCCACGATGTTAAAAGGAGGAAGAGATCCTCACTTGGGAATTCATTCATATTTTCACATTGAAATCACTTGACTGTTTGCTTGAGCTACTTAGCTGAGTCAACTGGTTGTTTAGTCACGAATCTCTCAAGCAGGAGATTCAACCTTACCTTCAGGGGACTACGAGTGCCACCTTAGGAAGGCATTTTCAGAGCAACTTGAGGAGCACTGGGTAAGATTCATAACCAGCACACTCAGCCCACAAACCAGCAGTGCGTATTTTTGGGCTAGCAGAGAAGGAAACACGCAGTTGTGATCAAAGCTTCATTGGGCCAGCACTTGCTGCAGAAACTTTGAGAGTTGAAGGATATCAGGAGGCCAGCCTTAGGGAGGAGTTTTGAAGTAGGCGAGTGCAGCAATTGGGCAGTTTGAAACTCAGCCTTGGAGGATTGTGTAGAGGGCTAGACTGGGCATCACGTGGGCATTGAGGGAGAGAGTCACAGCACTGGGATCACATCAAGGAAAGGAGGAAATTCATAAGGGCTCACATCTTGATGATTTGGGGTAGTTTTGGAGAGCTTTCCGAGCATCATTCAAACAGACTAAGTTGGCTAGCTTGAGCAGGGGGATGGGCTCCTTGGGGGTTGAATTTCAGGAGTCTGAACTAGGCCAAACCCTTCCTAGGTTTTGGTGGGTTTTCACTGAGGATCAAGGAGCTGAAGTTTCATAATTTTCCTGAGCACGGGAAGCAGTGATCCCAGCACTTCCTTTCCAGTAGACAACACAGTTTCTAGCAGGCTACAACGTGGATCAGTTCTAGGGCAACAATTGGGTATCCCTCAGATCATCATTTGCTCACCTAGGTTTTGTCATGCTTGTCCTTGGAGACAAGCCCAGGTGCACCATTCCATTCACTGTTGTATTTACCCCATGATGATTTAATAAAATGGCTTAGAAGTTCTCTATTTATAGTGTTTTCATGGGTGTTTGGTGATTGCATCTCATTTCTGATTGTTGGTTTGTCCACTTGCTTTGTTTATCACTGAATTTCCTAGTTAGGAACATTACACAAAATGCTAAGTTATACTACCCCAAGGTTCTCCTTATTTCTCCCGACAAATTCCAACTCCAAAACTTGTCCCACAAACTCCCACATGTGCCCAGTGAGTGACTTCTGCACTGGCCCTGGATGCTCCAAATTGTGTTGCCTTCAAGCAACAATCTCTTGCTCCCAATCTCCTTTGAAAGGTTGATATCCCACTGAAGCTCCTATGCCCAAAATTCTCCCAGCAATTGCTACTCGGAAGACCACTGAAATGACCCTAGCATATCCTCTCCTGCGTCCTCTTAGAATACGCACTAGCTGAGTGAGTGGCTGAATGTTTGGCTATGAATCCCTCCAGCTTCTCTCCAAAGTGGTACGATTTGACCTCCCTAAGGTGG
Organism: Pinus taeda; assembly: GCA_000404065.3. Lineage (NCBI taxonomy): Eukaryota > Viridiplantae > Streptophyta > Pinopsida > Pinales > Pinaceae > Pinus > Pinus taeda. Next base: position 75,346 of record APFE030487501.1, on the reverse strand, counting down.
CACTTGAAGTCCACCAAAAGAAGGGTGAGTTCTCCCCTTGGAGAACTTTTTGCTAAGAAGCATTCATGACCCAGCTAAATAGCTTGAGCAACAAAGGAAAATAGATCAATGAACAAAGGCCCCAATAGCTTATATGCTTCTTCTATTTATAATTTCTTCTTGCCTCCTCATGTGGGTCCCTCCATCCAATAATTCGACCTCCTTCCTTAAGCAATTCAATTTTCCTAAGAGGTTCAAATTTCCCTTTTTGGGTGGCCCCTACATGTCACTACCAACTCAATCTTTTCCTTTTCTCTAATGTTGGTGGCCTCCATATCTACAAAAATTAAGTGGGGACTCCCTCCGCCCACTTTTCCTAAGTTTACATGCCAATATATTTCCCAACACCTAATTGCAAAAATAGAAATTCATCTTAGCCAAATTAATTTAATTGGGGACATTAAAACTGACTTGGGTCTTTGTGGCTCTCTTGGTCTTGGTTTTGGGCCTTGGATATCTCACTTTGATCTGATTCTATAAGAAGAATTTTTTTTTGGGTTCCCCCCTAGTGGGGTTTTGGCCCTATCTTGGAGAGCCTAATTTCTTGTGTTCTTTTGTTTCTTTGCGATCTTCATGTACATTTTGATAGTTGCTTGTTGAAGAAGAACATAACATAATAAGTAAAGGCCAACAAACTCTCACAAGTAATTATCATGTAAGAGAAATCAACCCTAATATGCCTACATCTTGGTTTCTCAACATGGTATCAGAGCTAAGGTGAAGAAAGGTCAATTTGAAGGTCACAAATTGTTGGCATTTAGCATCAATTATCTCTCCATCAAAAGAAATAAAGGCTCAAACTTCTTACATCTTTGAATTCTCTTAAAATTATAATAGGACAACTTTTGAAGGTCACTTCATCCATACTACATGTCTAAGCTACTTTAGAAATCTCAGAAGTCTAAAGCATCCGAGCTCAAGAAAAGGGTATGTTCAGAGACTAAAGCTTATTTCTTATCTTTGTAGCATCCTAAAGCAAATTATTATGAGAACTCTAAGATATGCATCTAAAGTCTTGTGGCATGTGAAGGCACTATGGTAACACCAAATAAAGGACAATATGTGAAGGTCTGTTGTACACTCCTTGTTCAAGCTCTATAAAACTATGGAAGGTACGAAATTGACATTTTTGCTATTCGAGATATAACTCTAGACCAAGTTTTAGTGGGACTATATGGATTCGCCCGAACATGAAAGGAAGGCCAACAAGATTTTGTGAAGTTTCTATAGTTTTTTGACATGAAATTGTGGTTACCCTAGACAGAACAATCAGACCCTGTGGTAACACTCGTGAGTTATTTAAAATTTTGAGATGAAAGTTGTAATCCGAATTAGTGAAAAAAGGTCTACATATAATCTATAAGGCCGAGATTATGTTAAACAAAGGGTATCCAAATTATCTAAGAGACATGGATGCTCGAGCCTTCTATGACAGTGATAACATTTTCTGATGCAAATACAAGCTACAGGAATGAGCACTTATGATGAACGCTAACACGACATCTAAATCCTTCTACAATGTTCTCTATGATCTATGGAGGAAGATGAAAGTATACTTAAGGTAGTTTAAAGCCTCTTGGTCAAAGCATGTCTTAGTAATTGAACAAAATGGATCAATATATCTTAAGCAAACAAAGAAGCAGATTAACTTATAGATGTGACATGTGACCTAAAGTGTCATAGTTTACAAAATATTAGGAGAACTATCTACAAGAACAGATACAAGAAGCATACATCTGAACTTGTGATTGCAATGGTGGCATTCGAATTATGTGGCATATTTCTCCCTTCATACAATTCTTTGTGGCCTAATTCATTGTACTAAAATAAATGATGATGATGTGAATCTTTGAGACACTCTATTTTTCAATAACCCAAAAGTAACCCTTGCTCAAGTAAAAGTCTATATCTAAAAATACATGAAGAATGAAATATTGTATGAAGGACCAAAGTCTACTTACATTTCAATTTGAGACTGAGAATATCATCTCTAAAGGAGATGTTGAGAAGCAGACTAATCAATAACAGTGTTATATCCTCCTAAAGCAGAGATCATGATATGAAGTCCATCTCTGAAGTACAAAGATGTGAAGCAACTACAATAGAAGAATGAATGACACCATGAAGACAACCTGTTTGAAAGGAACCAAGACAAAGCAAGCAACTCGACAAAATTTCTGTGGTTGAAAAAGTTGAGGCACCTTTGTTGAAAGTTGATTCTTGATAGTTGAAGACAAGTCAAAGGACCAGATCCTTGCAATGAAAAAGGAAATGTTGTAGAGGTATGTATAATTTATGTGTTCATTTCATGGTTTGTGTCAAGTTCACTAGATCATGGTGATGGTCATTTGAAAGGTAGTGAAAGGGTCTACATAGATATAGATTAAGGATAGTGACATATAAGAGATTATTGATATGATAGTATTCCAAGTATTTCTTTATAAAGGTTAGGTATTGAGTTCAAGAAATGAAAATGTGTCACTAGGGTTTTGCAACTAATCCTTTTGCATGTTCGTAGAATTTGCAAATCCTAAACATATCAGACCTTAAGAATCTACGATTTGTAGAAATTGGAGTTTGTGATGTCTTGAAGACCTTTGGCATATAGGGATTGTGAACCCTAGCATAGTTTGGATCAAGAAGAACTCTAGGAGAAAAACCCTATCTAATCATGTCCATTGTTAAAAATAGATCTAACTGTTGATGTTTAATGTGAGAACAAGGTTGGTGGATAGGTCCAAGATTAAGAGGATTTTAATCCTCCTCAAAAGTTAAGTAATTTATATATCCTTTTTTATTATCTTTTTATCTTGTCCTTTTTCTTCTTTGATGGTCTTCTAATAAAAATTGCATGTCAAGACAAGATTTATCTAAAAATTGACTAGTAGAAGGAAATAGTAGAAAAACCCGACAAAGCATGAAGATGTAGAAGAAGGGAGTATTTTGAAGCTTGCATCAAAGAAGTCAATTAGAAAGCAAGAAGTTGAAGAGTTTTTATGTTGTTGTACCAACAACTAATTGGTTCGTTCCAAGAATAAATTGATTGATGATTGGAAGTTGAAGAGCATGAAGCAAAACTCTGTTGCAATATGAAGATAGACCATGCAAAATTATGTTGGCCTTAGAGGGAGAAAGTAGCAAGAATTTGACATGAAGAATTCTACACCTTGACTAGAAGCTATTGGGATTCAGCAAATCTGATAATGATGGGATATGGTTTGGCTCCCTAAAAGGACATATTGTAGAAGTATGTGAAGAAGCTGAAAAGATAGTAGTTGAGATAACTTGTTTGATGATATTGTACTGGCAGCTATTGGATTAGATTTGGTAGCACATGGATTGAGTGGATAACACTAATGATGGCTTGGAAGAGCACGAGGGAAAAATTTTGCTATATAAAGAAGAAGGCATGTGCTAGTAGTTGTGAGGAAATTTGGCTCCTTGAAGATGATAGATGAACCATTTGATGACAAAGTTACATGAAGATTGTCAAGATCTAGGAAGGTCGAAGTTCGATATCATGTGATGTTGCTAGGAGCTGAGAAGCCCAACAACCTACTACTATGATCCCCACAGAAGAATAAGTAGCTAATGAATGGGACAAGCTAAAGCTTGTGGCTATGTCTACCTGGTTGAGAGAGAGTGATGGTGGACACCGTATTCTCCATGTGTCAAGCACTAGGCTAGGACTAAGAGTCGTAAGTCTAGTGAAGGCACTAGTAGGGAGAATGGAGAATTGGATAAGCATATGAGACCAATACTCCTTGAGGAATTGGGAATACAAGATAGGAGTAGTCCTGAGGACCAATACTCTTTGAGGATACGATATGGTATCCAAGATAAGAGTAGTCCTAAAGCGGATTGATATTCTCTAAGGATTGGGAATCTAGGACAAGAATAGTCCTTTAAGGATATGGCTGGTGAACATCCGAATGGGGTATGTGCCTTGAGAGATGGTGGTGGTTGTGTCCAAATGTATGCCTCCCAAAATTGTGCTCTAATGTAGTGGAGAGATCAAGCTTGTCAATCAAGGCCTTGCTATTTTGTAATTAACAATGTTGGTTATGAAGACAATGCTTGAAGATGTTTATCAATTTGAACTCTTCTTATGAGAATATTTCAATTTGAGAATATCCTCGTATTCTCTTATGTGATTATGAATACTTCCATAGTTAAGAGGGAGTGTTAGAAATGTAACTAGGTTTGGTCTTCATAATTGTCATTGTACTTGTATCAAAATGTATTTTGTAAAAGCAAAAAGAAGAAAATAAAATTTATTATTATTATTCTAGTCAAAGCATGTTCTCCATGCTTCTAGGGTTTATTGAGTCAGAGAATTTGTTCTTGAGTCAAAAGAATGTATTTGAGTCAAAGTCCCATTTGGATTATTTGTAAGAAAATAATTTGGTTTTTTTTTTTTTTGAGTCAATTTTGGTCACCACAAGACCAAGTCGACCCTCCAAGATGACAAGTCGGCTCACTCAAAGGGCGTGTCTTTCTACATATGAAAACAACTATATATTGGCATACGTCCTCCACAAAAAGCAAGCAATTTTGGTGATTTTTTGTAACAAGTTCTGAGGTGAAGATATGTGAAGTTCAGAGGCTGCATTCTAGTGAAGATTTGCGAGTTTCCTGAGGTTGTATTTCTAAGAATGATGTGAATTTCCTAAGGCTATATTTCTAATAATGATGTGAATTTCCTAAGGTTGTATTTCTAAGAATGATGCGAGTTTCTTGTGGCATATTGCCTAAGATTTATGTGAAATTCGTATGGCATATATTATGTGATTAATGAAAGTTTCCTGTGGTATTTCTTTAATGATTGATGGAAGTTTTCTGAGATATATTCCTTGTGATTAATGTGAGTTTCAAAGGTATATATTGATGGAAGCTTTAGAGACACGTTTTACCATGATGATGCAAGTTATACATAGATTGGAGGGCTGATTTGGGTATTTGTGGCTGTCCTGGTCTTGCTTTTGGGTTTTGGATATCTCACTTTAATTTGATTCTATAAGAAGAGAAATTTTATGGATTTTCCCCCTTGTGGGGTAGAGCCTAATTTCTTGTGTTTTTGTGTTTCTTTGTGATCTTCATGTACATTTTGATAATTTCTTGATGAAGAAGAACATAACATAATAATAAAAGGCCAACAAACTCTCACATGTAATTATCATAAAAGAGAAATCAACCCTAATATGCCTACATCTTGGTTTCTAAGTAGACATGGGAAGTTGTCTCAAACTACAACCTATACATGCTCTTATGTTTGACCCAAATCTACTTGGCCACCTTGGGTTCTAAGGGTTTTATGAAAACCCTACATTGTCTGAAGGTCATCATGTACCCCTTATCCTCCAATGTTAAACCTAAAATGAGCTTCTTCTTGATCCCTAGAACGTAAAGCATATCTCTAAGAAATAGAGGGTTTCTCTACTCCCTCTAAATCTGACTCTACCAGTGCCCTCAGCTCGATACTTCCCATCATCTCCCTTCCCAATATGGAATTGCATTGTCCTTCTTTGTCAGTTTGTTGAAGTAGTTCTTTTTCCCCATCATATGACAAGATGCACCACTGTCTAGATACATGAAGTTGGTACTCACTGAGATTTCCATGCAAGCAATAATTGAGAAATCATTCTCAAAATAAGAAGAGAACTCATCTTACTTTGCAGAGGTTGCTACTTGGTCCTTCTTGGACCCTTTCTTCTTGTTAGGGAACTTAGTAGCATAATGCCCAAACTAGTAGCACAAGAGGCACTTGATCTTGCTAATATATTTCTTCTTCCTTTCTCCCTTGGAGGTCGGCTCATGACCACCATTGTTCTTCTCACCATTCGACTTGCCCCCCTGGACCCTTACTAGCTAGGGAAAATTTCTCTTCATCTTTGGTCTTGGTGCAAGACCCTGCCTAAGCATGTCTATGAAGTTTTTCTTGGACACAGTCACCCCATAAGCACTCCCAATCTAGAAGCTTCTCCCTGGCACATATTCCATATGTAAAATTTTCCTAAGCCTTAGTGAAACCCATAAAGGTAAAACTCACTAGGTCTCTATCTATAACTATCTCACCCACACCAGCAAGCTCTTCCCTAACTTGGGTAAACTTGGTGAGGCAAGAAACCACAAAATCTAGCTCGATCATTCTGATGGTCCTTAGTTTATCCTTCAACACTAGCTTGTTGGCCTCGCACAAACCCAGATAGAGGCCAATAATGGTCTTCCCAATAGCTTTGGCTGACTTCCTTTTGATCAAGTGAGGAATAATGTGTTCTTTGACTCCTTCCAAGATGACTCTTCTCTTGGCATCTCTCCTATTATGTTGAGCCAACTGTAGAGGGTCATTAGGGGCAGCTGGGACATTATCCACAAACTCCCATACCCTTTGTTCCTCTGACACCACGTAAATCCTCTCATTCCATGAGTAGAAGTTGGATGCTCCCCCTAACCTATCCTCAAATCTAAGACCAAGGTTGTAGGGGAGCGCCCGCCCCCTCCCCTCGAACTACTCCCGAAACGCGCTTCGCTGGGGAGTGACCTCGAGAGCACGCTCCCTAAAAAAAATTCACTCCTTGTTTTTTGGGAAGCAAGCAAGAGAGGTCAAGGAGCAAACTCTTGGCTACTCACATTCGCTCCTAGAGCGATTTTTTAAAGGAAGGAATAGTCGGGGAGTGAACGCTCCCGCCTTTAAAAAATCGCTCTTGTGGGAGAAAAAGGCACGTGGCAGACGAGGAAGGGAGGGGAGGGAAAAAATGAGACAAAATCCCTCCTTCCCTCCCATGACTGACCATGTTCACATTGAGAGAGCAAGAGAGGGATTTTGGAATTGGAGCTTGGGTTGAGGAGGAAGATTGAGAGAAAGAGTGAGAGGATTTCTTGGGAGCTTGAGGAACTTGCAAGGGAGATTAGAGCTCAGGATTGAAGGACAAAGAGGTAGGATCTAGACTCTAATCTAGCATTTGTGTTTTTATATGTTTATTGCTAAATGAAAATTTTCTCCTCTCTTTCCCATTCCCATTCCACCATTTATTGCAAGCAAGAAACTATAACTCCACCAAAGAACATCATGGCTATATGGCTTGGCATTCTCTTGATGTTGGTTCCTTTTTTTAATTATTATGTTGTTGGAGAGGAGAAGGAGGGTTGATCATGATGAAAAGGATGAGGAAGTGGGTTTTGGTGGATTTGAAAACCCTAGAGAGGAGGAGGAGTACCTTAGTGAGGAGGAAGAGGAGAGTGGAGATGATGAGGGCACAAAAATGAAAGTAGATCAAACCCCATTGTGGAAATATGTTTCTAGGTTTGAAGCAGGGAAAGGGGGTGGAACCACGAAATTTACATGTTTGCATTGCAAAAAAACTTACACAGGGTCATACACCCATGCTAGAAAGCACCTTTGTGGGAAAATTCCATGGGATGGAGATAAACAAGTAGGAATCAAAACTTGTGTAAGTGTGTTAGCACCACAAAGAGCCAAATACATAAGGGAAGAGGAGGAAGCCCAATACAGAGCTAAAAGATCAAAGGGTTTTGAACATGATAGCCCACAATCACTTACACAAAGAACTCCATCAACATCCTCACAAGCTAGTGGATATGTAGGCATGGGAACAAAGATCAATTTAAGGTGGAGAACCATATAAAATTTCCTTAACAAAGGGTATAGGAATTATGTGGATGAAAAAATTTATTGGTTTCTCTATGCATGTGGGATATTATTAATGGTGCTAGATCCGCCAACATTCAAGGGATCTCCCAAGTGAGAAGTGCCAACTAGACCTCAAACCATTTGGAGTAGGAGTCCCAGCAATGGGTGGTAATGTAGTGCCTTGATTGTGGTAGTGTGCAAAGATAAGTATGATGACTTTGGTTGGAATCAAGTGTGTGACCTTGCAGCAAGTCAAGTGAGATGCATGGGAGTTCTAACACATGGAGGGGAAAAGAAAGTGTGCCCCTTAGAAGCCTGTAATAGCACGCAACCTGAAAGGAACACACGAGCGAAATGACAACACAAGATGAAATGCTGAATAGTCCACAAAACAAAATGACGAGTTAATCCAACAACACACATTCAACAAGATTCATACAATTGCATACAAAGTAGATCATAAGCAAATACGTAAGTTAAACAACATACATTGCTAAAGCAACTAGAATAGTTCAACTACAATAACAACATATGCATGAAAGCATGTTGGCTCAGTTATTAGTATTATAAGTGAATGTTCCATCCATACATACACCATTGACAGCCACTGGCACCAATAGTGGAACTTTACAGTCAAGAACACTTGCTCCTTCAAAGAAGTATACTCACTCTACATTGTGGAGAAGCCAAGGCTCGTGATAATACTCCCAAGCCTTCTCTAAGCCTAAGCCTAGCCAAAAGCTTGGCTCCCAAAAGCCCGTTCTATGAGTAACGAGGTTCTATTTATAATAAAAGGTGGGGTGACCCTTGACATTCCCCTTTGTGACTCTTTGACTACCCTCATGACTCTTCAACTTCTTTACAAATAACTCATTACATTACATAGTGATTATTCACATTCCACTAATGACACTTGGAATTTCGCTTACAACATATTTACAAATAATATACATTTTCCACATGCACCCAAGTGAGACAAAATAGGCTAGAGATAGCCTAACAAGACAAAACACTATGACTCAGAAGTTTGGGGAAATACCAACTTGACAACATCCACTTGATGCTTCTCGATGACATACTAATACCAAGCTTGGTACTGTGCTATAATGTCCCGAAATTGCTTGATGGTGTCTTTCTCATAGCGGACTCTTGCCTCCATATCTTCTATGTATATGGTTTTGGAACCTTTTTCCAACTCATCCTAAAGCATGTGTAGCATGGTCTTGACCATGACAAGACCACCAATGTACTTTTGCATGTTTTGTGTGCTTAGCTCCAAGTCATTGTTGGTGGCCTCTCACCTTAGCTGCTCCATGTAGCTATTGATCTCTCGCTGGACTTGGTTCTTGTGCTTAGCTTTAGTGAGGGAACCAATTGACGAGATCCTGTTCATTCTCACCATGACATCCAAACTCTTATACAACCATGCATATGAAGCCTATATGCCGCTGACGAATGGGGCGAGCTGTTCATAGTTTTGGATCAACAACTAGATCTTTGCTTTGTCTAGCTCTGCCTACAGCTACATCATCTTTGGCAAGTGAAGCACGAATCCCTTGTACCTCATTGTCCATTCTTGCACATGGGCGATAACAGCATGTATGTCCTTCAGAGTTTGGACAATCCTTCTGCTCTGTTTCTAAAAGCCATATAGATGGACAACTACCTTATGCACGGTGAAAAATCCGTCATAGAGTTCCCGCATAGTGGCCTCAAGAGTTGACACTTTAGCAAGTATCGTTTTCCTCATCTCTGCCATTGCGGAACCTATAGATTGTTTTGCCTTCTACCTAGCCGCCTGCAAGCTCTTCGCCATCTCTTGATTCTCTGCTAACATGAACTTGACATTTGAGCTCGTGGCTCCTGCATAAGCAGAGGTGGCATCGGCCATGGCAACTGATGCTTTCTAATATTTGGCACTATCACCCTTTCCTTCATGAATGCAAGTGATGCATGATCATTTGGGAAATGATTTTTCTATGCTTGTACAATCTTCCTTTGCAACTCGTCAAATGATAGATTGTACACATCCATCACCAGATCATCATCAAGGAGAACAACCTCTCCTTGCTCGCTCGAGACTGGTTCTATACTGGAGGTGGTGGACACTGAGGGGTGACCTTAGGTGCATGCGGCATGAGGTTAGTGTCTTGATCCTGTGGTTCATCCACCAATTCCATGTCGTTCACTTCGATTAATTACACAATCTACTAAGCAAGTTCCCAATCCTGCATCTACTCACCCTCTTCTTCAACTGCTGGTTGTTTTGACTCCTCAACTTGTATGGGCACAATTTGCTCTGTCATCATGCCTTTCCTTTGATCTTCTTCATGTTTCTGCTTCTCTTCCCTTTATCTCCTTATTAGATCCTTCTCTTCCTTTCTGCTTCCTCCAGCCTTTGCTTTTATTTCTTCCATCGCTTTGCCCTCTTTATGCATTGTTGCCTCTTTGCCTCCGCTGCCAAAGTTGTTTTCTCAATGAGAGGATCTTCTTTGAACTTGTAGCTTTGCTTAGCCTCTGGGTTCTTGCCAATCTTCCTCTTACTCTTATCCTGTGTTGATTTGTTGCTTCTTGTTGTTGTTGTTGCTTCCTGCGGTGTTGCTACCTACAAAGCAGCTTTCCATGTTGTGGTTATACTGACTAGTTCATTGAGCTTGGAGTAGTTGTAACAATACCTCCAAGGGTCCTCCTCTGCCCAATGACATGTCTTGTGGATCCATGGATAGTACACCTTCGCACAGTGGTTCTTGCAAATACAGTGGGGATCATATGGATTGAAGTCTTTGGTGTCGAACTCAAACTTTGCTATCTCCTTAGCTTCAACATCCACATATTTCAAGCTCCTAATCTTGTACAATCTGATCCACAAAGGAAGGGTAGGCCATGTTTCTTTCTTCTTCCTGTGCAGTCCTACTAATAACCTATGGAGAGGTGATATGCGACCACTTGCATGACCAGCTTGTCCGTGGCATACCTTGGTAGAACATGCAGAGGTTTCTCTCTGCCAAATACTCTGAGGAAGGTGCCACCGAGTGAGGCATACCAATCTACAATGTTAAGTATCGCCTCCATTGCTTCTTGGGACATGCAAAGTGGATCCTGCTCAAAGATCAAATTGTACACCGGGATGATGAAAGGGTTAGCAAGCCTTGCCATAACTCCTCGGTAGCTACATTCAGAAAATAACTCGCAATAAATGTTGACGGAATTATCCTTTGGTGTCCATGTCCAACCCATACCAGGAAACTGATGTTGTGCACAAATTGCATCAAGTAAAATATGCGAACATGTAGAATCTTGCTTGCTCATCCTTGGGCGGATTCTGGGCATTAGTCACATGGATTTTCAACTGAAGAGCTAGCAAATCCGGCCTGTTGAATGACCTTCCATCATTCACCAACTGTTCCAACAAAACCAACCAATTTTCTGGAAACGTCTTCGTGCTCTCTTCACCGTATAATCAACATGCAAATGATCAAGAACTTGTAGGCCTTCCTAAGTGATTTTGTCTTGTAAAAGTGGGTGTCACTCTGAACTTTGACAACTCTCTCACCCAGCACTTTACAATATCTCTGGTGTTCACAAAGTTGTGGGTGGCAAAGAAAAGTGAATCCATGCGGTTCACTAGTTGAGGTGAATGATATTGATATTTTTCCACCCTGAAGGTGGAAAGTTGTGTCCCACTGGTACTGTTCAATGTCATAGTCACTGGATCTGTGTGCGAGACAATCCATTGGATGATGTCCGCACATGGGAAGACGGGGTACCTGCATGCAACCTTATGTAAGCCTAACCGTGATGTAAACTTGTCAATCCTCCAGATATTCCTTGAAGTCCCCTACAAAGATATCCTTGATTTCCTTCCATGTTAACTTCATGCCCTTCTTAATGAACAACCGAGTGTCAACATAGACTGACAAATTCACTGACACCTGCTCAACTACTTCCCCAGTGCTACTCTCAATGGTATCCTTTGATGTGGCTCTCTTGGAAGCCATGTTTACCTGTAACTGCTAGAGAGTTGCTCAACAACTATTGTACTTGGAGACAGAGAGGATACTTATGGCATACAAATGTTAGCTTGAAACCAAAATCACTTCAAGAATGACCAAACAACAAACTGGGCAACTGCTGGGAAGGATTGCGCAATTATGGCTCTCATAAGTGACTAACTACCACTTGGAACTGCGCATTGCGCAGTCCCAACAGTGAATGGGGAGGTCTTGCTGACTGGAACTATGCAATGCACAGCTCAGTCCAGACACAGGCCAAGAGAGACTGCGCATTGTGTAGTCTCAGTGGCCAAGGCTCGAGGCTGGCTCCTGGAACTGCACAATGTGTAGTTGGAGCCAGGCCTGGGAAATCTTTGTGCAATTCCAAAAGCCAAGGCCGAGGGCCTGAGTTCTAGAAATGCGCAGTGCATGCTTGGGAAAATGATATTCGGACCAAGGAAGCCCAGATCTGCCCAAGGGAAGTGAGAAATCGAACAGATCTGAAGGATTAAATGATGGTGAGCACAGATCTAAGTGAATGATAGTGCATGCAAGTGAAACAAGCGCATGAATTAATCAAAACAAGGAGAACGAAGCATGTGGAGGTAGTGCAATAGCTAGGAGAGTTGACACTAGGCCAATCTAGGCCCATGCAGCCTTGACGCAAAGCCAGAAGGGCCAGCGCAGAGGGATTTAGTTGCCTTCCATGCAGAGAGCCAAAACTGTCAGGAACTACTGGAACAACCGGGAAAGTTGATGCAGTGGGCAGAAGGGATGACGCATAACCTCAGAGAGCTCCACGCAAGCCCACGCAGTTACTGCGAAGGGGAAGCGCAGTTTAGCCAAGTGTTGAAAATGCAACAAGATGATGGAGCTTAGTGAAAAGAAGTCGCCTTCACTAAGTGGGCCCGATGGCTATTTTTGGCGCAAAGTCTATTTTTAGACTATGTCTATTTTTAGACATATGGATCATGGTCTATGAGTTGCAGGATGCTATTTATGGATAATTGGTCATGTTGGTAAAAATAGATGGACCTCTATTTTTAGACATATGGGCGGAGTCTATTTTTAGATTGCGAGTCAAAAATAGAATAGTCGAATATTATTAGCTCTTAATAATATTTGGACTGTAAACATTATCTTATCCTCTTCCAGCACTTCAGTTCGAGCTATAGATGTGGCACATGCAACTTCCAGAAGGAAATACGCTTTTCCTATGGGTTAGTTGAGCTATTGCATGATGGACTTCAGTTAGAACTCAAGTGATTGAGCTTGGTGGAGTTGATTAAGGAGTTGATGGAGTTGTGTTCAGTTTGACTTAGTTGAACTAGTTGTATTTAGTCTAACTGATAAATACACTAGTGATGAGTGGTGTGAATTAAATTATTAATTAATCACTAATTATTAACTCATAAATCAACTAAAGAATACATCAGTTAACTCAATGCATGGACATTTCAGTGGAGACAAGTGTTAGAGGTGGGTGAAAGGGTGAGACTACTATCAGTTGTGACTATAGCTGTGCATGAGATTTGCACAATCATTGATTAAGATTGCCAATGAGGATTGCAAAGTACAAGCCAAGGGAATTCAAACTTGGATCTGATCTATTCTCAACTTGGATTGTGCAGTAGAGGTAGGCAAACAGTGGAGGAGATTTGAACCTGTGACTTGTTCAAATCTGTGCTAGTCTTGTGTGTAGCATGTGGAGATAGTACTGAGAAATTGTGAGGATTATTGTACTATGTATTGTTACATGTTCTCTATCATTATAATATACAAATAGTTGGGGGTTTTTAGCTGTATGCTTTCCCCATTACATACTGTGTTGATATGTGTGGTTGATGTTTCAATGTGCACATGCGATTTTTTTTTTAGTTCCGAAAATTGATGATCAATGGTAGAGGAGGTTATGTATTATGCATGCATTCCGCAAATAGTGTATAATCAGGATAATCTCTGTGAATAAGTGTTATATTATTCAAAATTTCTACACTTTCACATGAACCTTACTGTAACAACCATTGCACTCATCTTGGACTGATCCGTGGGTGCTGTACGTGTTATCTTACCTTGTATGTTGTGACTTCCGCATCCGAGTGGACTGCTCTGCTAGAAGCTGTGTATGTCCTTTGTGTTGTGTGTTCCTAGCCTAGTTGGGATTGATCCCTTTCAACTTGGAACTCACCTTCACCTTTTCCCCTCACAGTGAAAGAACCATTGACACAAATACACTTACACTCACCAGGCATGTGAACCTCATTTCTTAAAGACAAAGCGAACCACTCCCCTATGTTGACAAGCAAGAGTTGAGGCAAATCCTTAAGACAATGACAACCAGGCCATTATACTAGATGAGACTCCCACACCAAACAGTGTGAGGTCTACTTTTGACTTTATATCGAGGTGATCCCCTGAATTTTGGTAGGTCCAACACGTCAACAAAGGGATAAGAGATAGAGATCAGAGAGCATTTGTGCACTATAGTAGTCATTGGGACACAATCTATACTTCTTTTTACTCACAACCATATTTCCATTCAGATAAAGAGAGCAGAGTGACCTCACCTTCCAGCTGGTTTTTCTCTCAAAAGGGGTTCCTAAGTCACATCATTGGTCAAATGTGTTTGCGAGCTTTTGTTTTTCCATTCTCTAGCTCTTTCATAAATTTAATTCACATGCATACACTATTAACAATAATCTAAATATATATAAATCTAAAGAGATATAAAACTGTAATAATGTATGTTTTTGGAACTTTTAAGTATAATTTTATTAGATCTGTTGTGATGAACTATCCAATGGAATATCCATGGTAGTTTATGGATTAGTTTCCAGATAAATTAGTTGTAGATGAGGGGTAGAACCATACTACACTAGGTTTCACTAATGAAGCTGAGTAAAGTAGAAAAAGTGGCTAAGTTTTTAACAAGGTCGGGCTCTAGATGTGTAGTGGGAAGAATTTATAAGAATGCATTCGTATACATACAAATAACTATAAAATTTGAAGTGCAATAGAATGTGAAAATACATAGAAACAAGAGACAAAATTACAAAAAATAAAGGAAGGATGCAATGCCTACCTCGATCCAATGCTTAGTCACAATCGCAAGTCATAGTAGTAGAGGATGGTTTGTGAAATAATTATGCACTGAGCATTTAGAGGCTACAAAGAAAATTGAATGGTGAAAATGAGATTGGGGGGGAGGTTCCCATACATATAGGTTTTTCTTGCATGTTTGGTGATAGGTGCAATAAATGCACTCTCATGGAGGGAAATGCCACTTGGGTTAAGGTAGTGTGAGAGACTTCTTCAATGGAGGTTAGCCTTGCAAATTGTGATTGTGTGGACTAGGTTGGGAAAATGCGTAAAGTGAACTATAAGTGCAATATGTGATTGCGACTTGTCACAAATTGCTGAGGTACGATGTGATGAATATTTATGCAAGTTTTTTCCAAGTGAAAGATGCTTAGGAAAATTTAAGAGACTAATTCCTTTAAAATTTCATAATGGGGGAACTCCAAATTTTTGAAATTGCAAAATGTGGGGCTTTCATAGTGGCTATAACAAGTTATTTTATAAGATGCAAGAGAAACCATTTCCTTCTAAAGAAAAGTCCTCATGTTTGGTAATTTGTAAGTCTTTTAAAAGCTTGAATTGTTGACATTGGATCAAAAACATATATTAAATGGGTAACAAATTCTTATGCTACTTAATCTTATAGAAATGCCTATTCACAGCCTATTAGTAATATAAGAAACCTTATTCATCATCCCAACAACTTTTTCAAAGTCTATCAAATTTTTGGGTATGATGATGAAGATTATTGTACTCAATGAATGTTTTAGAAGAAAAAAAAGATATGAAAAGAATGCCCCATATATTTCATGATATTATATTCATTCATACAATACAAAAAAATCAAAGGATCAAATGGGAAATAATGAAAAAATTATAGGATCTTAAAATCAAAATGATTTTACACTATAGATCATCAATTATTTTATCGATGAGTCTGGTTATTTTGAGTTTGTGGCATCTTCTCCTAGCACATCATTGCAAATATGTCTCCGATGAAGGATCCAACAAATCAATTGACCTTGTGATTGGTATTATATTTACTTTTCAAGTGAATGTTGCAACATGTGCTCAATTTAATTTTAATTTTCCACCCAATAACAAAACACAATGACCTCATGAGTGGGGAAACTCTACTTTTCAATTACTTGATTCAATGTGTTTAGTTGTTTATGTAGGTTTCTTCCCAGTAATAAGAAAAAATATGTGCATGAATTGGAACTAAGAAGCCAATGTCAAGAAATTTAAAAGACAATAAGTTGAGATGATCTCCAAAATGAGAGAAAGTACCCAAGTAGTTTCATGGGAGAATCTCCACAATTCTCATAGTCATCGCTAAATCACTAAAGCTCACATAAAGCACATGATGTGTATTTTATTCCATATGCAACCTTAAATCTCTGAACTCATGTAGATTTTGTATTATAGGTTGTGAAAATTACAAAACAAATAATAATAATTCAAAACATAAAGAAGATACAAGATCAAATAGAGGAAGTGACACCACATGTATATTGGAGAAAACTCCCAAGGGTAAAAATCTACTGTGGCATCTCAATTATATTATCCCATTTAATCTTGAATTAAGCGATTGAAAAAAATGAATGTGGACTTTGACCAAATAAATATTATGGCAACATCCCCTACTAATTAACTTAGTTAAATGGGTTTTCATAATAGTAGTTTCTCCACAATCTAGCGTTCTTACCTACATGTAAGTGAGCCTTTTCTATCGCCTTGAGGAGTGATCCCATTTTGAAGTTGTTCTCAAATCCTAGCCTCCCTTGAGTATATGATTAGTTTCATCATCAAAGCTCTATGACATGAGCCTCTACTGGATTTTTAGTGGCTCATGCCTTGAACAACCACATGGTGTATTAGATTCCAATTGATATGAAATAGAAGTCTCTCATTTGTCCTCTCCACTACATATTTTGGCATTTTATATAAATGTGTGGTACTTAATAAACCATTAATATATTTTTGTTTGGGATTCATACTTATTATATTACATACACTAAAAATCCTCTAATCCCACATGTTTTGAAATCCCTTGTGCCCTTCTCTTTCATGTGCCACAATTTCTTATTTTTCATGGTAAGGCAAGTGAGGATGTAGCTTCTCATGTTAGTGCCTTTATAATAGCATGTGTTGGTTTAATGGTGTAGAACTGTGTTATCCTTAAATTATTCACTCACACATTGATTGGTATTAAATGAAAATGGTTTTATGATTTTTTAAGGTGCCTTTTAGATGTTGATGCACATGTTATGCAATAATTTGTTTTTCAAGCCATAGTACATTGAAATACATAATCTGATCTCCCTAAAGGAAGAGGTTGATGAGTCTTCAAGACTTTGATTAGATATAAATAAATTTTTTCTATGCATTTATTTTTCCTTTGGGCAATGACAATAATATACTTTCTTTGCCAACTCTTGCAATCTAGATGTGTCAAAGGGCCAAAGGGGTATTCCATAATATTTGATGACGAAATAATAAATATCCTAACCATATTATAAAATCTTAAGATGCAAGACAATCTAATTCTATTTTTCTCCTAAAAAAATCCACCATATTTGCTCATTTGTAACAAGACTATTTTAGGAGTTTGAACTAGTGAATTTTGATTATGAAATAGTTACTAAAGGGGTAAATGATTATCATGTTACTATATCCAATAGAATTCCTCCTAAGACCCATTTACAATATAAGTGTACTTCCTCCTTATGATCCCTACACATTTTGTAAAGTCCACCAAGTCGTTGGGTATGATGATGAGAATTTTTGTACTTAGTGTGTATTGCTCTTGACATGTGAGAAGATGCTAGAATACTGAATATACGAAGAAAGACAACCCATAACATAGAAAAAAATGAGAAACAAAAGCATGCATTTTATTATTCAGAGATGAAAGAAATGTTCACTTGCCTCTTCGAGGGGGAAACCTCCAATAGAGTGGGGTTCGATTACAAAATAAGACACGACGCTCCTTAATGGGGAGTCTCTATGCTTTATATAGGATTCATAAATGCAATACCATGGTTCAGTACCATGGTTCTCTTAGTACCATCTATCTAATACCATGGCCCATTTGCAAATAACTGTGGTCCCTTTCTTTGAATGCGAGTCAACCACTTATAATTATTAATGTGGGCTTTATTGACTCATTAACTAACTATAACTATGATGCGACCCTATTACATAAATAAGGGGGTTAGGGTTGGATCCTAACATGCCCCCCCCATAAAAACAACTTTGTCCTTAAGGCTGAAGCTACGCAAACTGCTGAAGAATAGTGGTTGGTTCCTAGGTCGCATCTTTTGGAGAGGTGTCTTTCCGCTTGAAAAGGACTTCCTTGATCGTGTGGCCACGCAAATTTCATTCTCGCTTGTCAAGGACCTGTTCTGGTTGGAGCTAGATTGAACCCTCTTCATCCAATTTAGGTAGACTGGTTTGAATTCTACAATTGTTCCCCACCACTTTCTTGAGGCATGATACATGGAAGATGGGATGGATTTTTGTAGTGGGTGGCATGGCTAGCTTGTAGGCTACCTTGCAAATGCGTTGAAGTATTTGATAAGGTCCATACAATTTTGGAGATAATTTCTGGTGACCCTTGTCTTTCAGTGATGATTGCTTGTATGGTTGCAGCCTCAAGAATACCTGATCCCATTCTTGAAATGTGCGCTTTGAACAATGTTGGTTTTCCTATTGCTTCATGTGATTCTGAGCTTGAATGAGATTATCCTTGAGATGAGCTAGCATGGTGGCATGGTTCTGTAGGAGTTGATCCACTACTTTCACCTTAGAGCATCCAGGGATATAAGAAGTAGGTGAAGGGGGGATTTGACCATAAAATGCTTCATATGGAGTCATCTTGGGGGAGGCATGATAGCTAGTATTATACCACCATTCAGCTAAAGGTAACCACTGTACCCATTGATGTTGCTTTTATGAAGTAAAGCACCCGAGGTAGGTCTCCAGAAATTTGTTGATGGCTTCAATTTGACCATCAGTTTGGGGATGATAGGAAGTACTTAGTTGTAGTTGGGTGCCTTGTAGCTTGAAAATTTCCTACCAAAAGTTACTGGTGAAGATCGGGTCACGATCAAACACAATGGAAGTGGGCATGCCATGCAATTTGAAGACTTGGTCCATGAAAGATTGAGCTACCAATGTGGGTGTAAAAGGGTGGGGCAGGGCACAAAAATGAGCATGCTTAGAAAGTATGTCCACAACCATCATGATGATTGACTTGTTGCTTGACTTCGGAAGACCAGTAATGAAATCCATAGAAACATCCATCCAGATTGAGGCAGGGATGGGCAATGGTTGTAAAGTGCTTGGGAACTTGATTGTTTCTCCTTTGTGGCACTGACACACATCACATTCAGCTACAAAGTGAGAATGTATGTTTTCATGCCTATCTAAAAGAAGGAATGACGAGTGCAAGTATAAGTCTTCTGAAAGACTACATGGCCTGCAGTGGGAGTGGAGTGAAACTATGCCAAAATGTGCATTTTGAGGGTGGAAGTCGGTGATATCACTACTCGGTCCTTATAGCGAAGAATCTCATCCTTCTAATAGTAGCGCGCTGTGGAGTTAGAATCTTCTTGCAAGTTATTAATAATTTGGGAGAGCAAAGGATGTGAAAACCATTTCTTGCAAGCTTCTTCAATCCAATCTGGAATGCGTAGAGAGATTACTAGCAGGGTGCTGCCCTCCTCAAATTGGCGTGATAAAGCATCCGCCACGACATTTTCATGCCCTTTCTTGTAAATTATCTCATAATCATATCCCAACATTTTAGCTAGCCATTTATTTTGTTGTGGGGAGGATAGCTGTTCCTCCAAAAAAATATTTAAGGCTTTGATGGTCTATGTAGATTTGGAAATGCTGCCCCAATAAGTATGGTTGTTAGGTATCCACAACATGTAAGATGGCCATCATCTCCTTCTCATAGGTAGATTGTCCTAGATGTTTCCCGCTTAGTTATTGGATGGTGAAGGCCAAGGGTCGACCTTCTTGCATTAATACAACCCTAATAGCCTTACCTAAAGCATCACAGCCAATCACAAAAGATTTGGTGAAGTCAGGTAGTGCCAATACGGGAGTGGAACACATGGCATGTTTGAGAGCTATAAGCGAATATTGTGCTTCATTAGTCTAGAGGAATGAATTTTTCTTGAGAAGGTGAGTGAGGTGTCTAGCAATGCAGCCATAATTGCTGACAAATTTGTGATAGTAGCTAGTGAGACCCAAGAATCCTCTCAAACTCTTCAAGGTTTTTGGTTGGGGCCAATCCTGCATTGCCTGGATCATTTTTGGATCCACCCTAACACCTTCACGCTCCACAATGTGGCCCAAATACTCGACTTATTTTATGCCAAAAGAGAACTTGGACAATTTGACAACTAATTTATGCTTCTGAAGCAGTTGCAAGAGTAGGTCTACATGCTAAAGATGTTTTTCCCAAGTGAGGGTGTAGATGAGAATGTCATCAAAGAAAAAAAGGACAAATTTTTTGAGATATGGTTTGAGCAGGTGATTCATGAGGCTCTAAAAAGTGGATGGATCATTACAGAGACCAAATGGAATGACTAGGAATTCATAATGGCCTTCATGGGTTTGGAAAGCAATCTTCGGAATGTCTACTTATTTCATGCGTATTTGGTGATAGTCCGAGCGAAGATCTAGCTTAGTAAAGAATTGAGCCCCATTTAGTTCATCTAGTGAATCATCAACAACCAAGATGGGGAATTTATATTGGACCTTCAAGTTGTTGAGGGCCCTGAAGTCTAGACACATGCACCATTCCCCATCTTTCTTGAGCACCACGACCACATGCGATGAATAAGGACTGATGCTAGGATGCATGACACCGACTTCTAGGAGTTCCTTGATGATTTTTTCAATTTCATTCTTTTGGGTGAAAGGGTATCTATATGGGTGCACATTCAGTGTTTGTGCCCTTGGGACCAAATTAATGTTATGATCATGTTCCCCTCTAGAGGGTGTGATCTCATGATGTTTGTCAAAGACCTGCGGATGGCTGTTTAAGACTTGTTGCATCAGAGGATGAATATGAAGAGTAGTGGTATTGAAGGCCTGGATTGCATTAAATTAGGTGATAACTCCATGGTGGCCCTTTTTTAACAACTTTTCCATCCGATGTGAGCTGAAGATAGAAGGAGTACCTGCCTCGAGTCCATTGAGGGTATGCATTTGGTCATTCTGCTTAAAGCTCATATATAACTCTTGGAAAACCATTGTGATTGGGCCAAGTGTGCGGAGCCATTCAACACCCAAGACAATGTTTCACCCACCCATGTTGATGGAAAAAATGTGGGTCTTTAGGTGGTAATCTCCCATCTGAAGTTTGATATTTTCATAGTGGCCTTCACATTTCATTGTCCCCCCAATCAACAATCGGGACCTAGAAATTAGAGGTTGCTTTGAAAAAAAATGCACAGCTTTTGTGACTCTCTGATGGATAAATTTATGCGTGCTGCCACTATTAATTAATACTAATGCAGGGTGATGTTTAATAAAACCTCTGATTTTTAGAGTTTGGGGAGAAGAAATGCCTACCAAAGCATGGAGTGAGATAACTGGTTCTTCTGGTGTAGCTGGGAGCTCATTGTCCTGCTTGTTGTACTCATCTTCCTCCTCTGGTCCCTCAAATGGTCAGGCTTCCTTAGATGAACCATGATCAATAGCATCAATTTGAAAGAATTTGGGTTCCTTGCATTTACACCACAGGGAGTATTTGTCATCACAGTAGTAACACAATCCTTGCTTTCTTCTTTCAACCATTACTGCGGGTGACACCTTTTGAACCTTAAGTGTTTGGGTAGTGCCCTAAGCTTGGGTGGGGCGTCCCTTGGCTATGAAATTTGGACGAGGTGACTAGGCCGCTAAATCACGTTCCACTTTGATAGCCTTGGTGCAAGCTTCCGTCCATGTGGGTGGGTGGTGCATCTGGACGTGGGCTTGGATGGCGTCTTTGAGGCCACTTATAAAACATTCCAAGTAGAATTCATTTGCCAAACCTGATGTGCGGAAGGCTAATGCCTCATAGTATTTCACTATGCCCATTTGTCTGAGCTTAGTAAGATGACCTAAAAAATTCAATTCCTGTTCAAAGCTGTCACAAATGGATTTTACAAATGTCTGCCAAGTAATTGTCCTCGAATAGAATTTTTGATGCCACTTCCACCATTGCCATCTTTCTTGGTCAAAGTAAAGGCCTCCCATATGTAGCTTAGGCTCATCATCTCTGATGTGATTCAGAGTGAAATATTGGTCCATTTATGATAGCCATATTGTTGAATTAGAGCCATCAAATTTGTACATGTCCAGCTTGGGTGGTCGAGGGTGGGAATGCTGGTTATTTCCATGGAAGTGAAGATGATGGCTAGATTCTCCTTCATGGTCTTCATTAAAACCATATGTCTCCAATTGTATCTCCAACTTTCCCTTTATGAATGTGTCATGTAATGTCTGGATCTGCCTCGTTAATTCCTCCAACCATTTTTCAAGGGACTGCATCTTCTCATTGGCCATAACTTGAGCTTTGGCTTCTACCATACACAGATCCAGGTCACTTGTTGTCACTGTGAAAAAATTTGGGACCACCCGAAAATTTAAGCTAAATAGTGAATGGTACCATCTTACTCAGCTCATCGTCTTGATTCTTATGGGCTAAGTCTCTTATAAGTATCCCGGGAGGGACTCTTTTTTTTTTTTTTTTGGCTCCAAAAGTATTTTTACTCCTCGCTTAGCAATACTGTAGTAGCCAATTTCCAGAAAAGTTAATCCTACCCAATGTCCTACGAGAATCGCCCCAGGGTATAGGAGCCACAAGCCTCCCTACACAAATGGTCAGATATGTTTGTGAAACCCTTAACTATAGAATGTGAGTAGGACTGTAGAAGCGACAAAACCCCAACTGCTAGATCTGAATGGTATTGTGGAAATAGACCCTGAACTGGTGGGTCTAATTGTTGCGGCGACAACAAAACCCAACCTGCTAGATTTGATTTAGCAAAGAAGATGATGGGCGATTGTTAGATAGATGAGGGAACTATGGTGTCAAGGAGTGTCAGGTGCTATAGATTTCAATATACATAAGGGTCCAACAGTAGTACTCGACCCAATCTTTCAGAGCACTAACTAAGGAGGATCAACCATACCCTTAGCCATACTACCTGACTACCCTATCGTACATGCGAGTAATCTCCCCAAGTGCTATTCTCGTTGTACTATAGTAGCAAGACGGCCAATGGTTTATCTGGGGCGAGGTTTTAGGTGCATAGGGGGCTTCCGATATACTAAGGGGGTACGTGGAAGACAATTCGTGCACGGTTATGTCTAATGTGCTACTACTCGAAGGGGTACCCACAGGGGTTACAAGAGAGTCCAACAAGTGTGACTACCTCTTGTATTTCCTGCATGCATGCCTCCCCAAATCTGTAGGTTTATGCGCTCAACGACAGATCTCGTGGTTTAAAGACGCCATAACACGTCTCTATCCAAAAAAACAATTCTGCTAAAAATGGAGATACCACCGGCCCTGGAAAGTGCTCTGATACCACTTGTAATGGTCTTGACCTGCGAGAAGATGCCAGAATACCGAATATATGAAGAAATATAGCCCAGAACACAGAACAAAATGAAAAATAACAACATGTATTTTATTATTTAGAGATGAAAGCAATGTTGAGTTGCCTCTTCGAGGGGGCAACCTCCAATAGAGCGGGGATTGATTACAAAATAAGACACGATGATCCTCAATGGGGAGTCTCTATCCTTTATATAGGATTCATAAATGCAATACCATGGGTCAGTACAATGGTTCTCTTAATACCATCTATCTAATACCATGGCCCATTTGCAACTAATTGTGGTCCCTTTCTTTAAATGCGGGTCAACCACTTACAATTATTAATATGGGCTTTATTGAATTGTTAACTAACTATAACTATGACGCGACCCTATTACATAAATAAGGGGGTTAGGGTCGGAACCTAACATAGTGAATAAATTAGAAGAAAATAAAGATATGAAAAGAAAAAGGATCTACATTAGCTAAATCAAATCAAATGATTCATGATGTTTTACTCAATCATCTATTATTTAAAAACTTCCAAGATAAATTAGGTAATGTAGATAGAAATATAGGATCTTCATATGATCAAGATTATAACCTACATGGCAAGACCCTTTGCTCAATTAGTTTATTCCTTAATCTAGTTCTTTTTAGGTAGTGGCATCTTCCTCCACATTGTCAAAATAATTCTTACAATAAAGGAGCCACCAAAGTAACTAACATAATTATTAGTAAATCCTCTATTGTTTAAGTGCATCTCTGCACATGTGCTCAATTTTGGGCGAGTTTCCTCACAATAACATAAAACAATGGCCTCATGATTTGCATGGCCTCTACTTTTCAAATGCATGTTGCCACATATTTAGTTTTAAGGTAGGTCACCTCTCAATAGTAAGAAACAACCTAATTTAATTAGTCTCTAGTAAATTATTGATCTTTTCCCTATAAAAGAAATATCATTTCCTTGTAATACATGTAGCACTCCCTCCCACCCACTTTTCTTAACCTAGGCTAGATGGAAGGTGTTACTTAATCCTAACGCAACTTCCAAGTTCTTGTTATGGAAATGGGGTTACAAAATTTCTTAAATTTTGGCTTCCCCAAAACTAAAATATAATACCATCATTACAAGAGGATCATTGAGAACTTCCTGAAAATATAAATTTTATCCTAGTTTGACTTACGTATCAAAATTTATGCCCATTTAAAATTTAACCTTAATAACCCTGCCTTACCAACAAGGCACTTCCACATGGCACCTACATGGCCCCTCATGTGGTGCCCATGTGGAAACCCACCTCATTTGGTAGGTCCACATAATCACACTCTACCTCTAGATATCCTCTATTTCACTTTCCCTTCATTCTCTCCCCTAGGCCCACTGGATCAACCCTAAAATTGGTTTGTAACCATGTTCACAATATAAGATTTTTTGGGATGTTTCAAGCCCACAATGCTAAATTCCATGCCATGCTCGTGGAGGCGAGATATAAAATTTTCTTGTCATCTACTGGGAACCATTCCTATTCCTTGGCCCCATTAACCATGACCTTCCGTGCCATGCCCGTGGAGGCGAGATATAAAATTTTACTTTCATCTACTAGGAACCATTCCTATTCTTTGGCCCCATTAACCATGACGTTCCTTGCCATATACACTAACTTATTGAGGGACCCTGAAGGTTGAAGCTGACATCATGTTAGGATCTTGTTGATGCCATCTCAAGATGATGTCACATCAGCAATATGATCCTCATTAAGGATTCCATGTGTCACTCCTAGGCCACGTGGCCCTCCAGTGGGCCTCTAGTTCCTGCCACATGTTGCACCAACTACGTGCCATGTTATTATCATCTTCATGTCACTTCGCCACCTCATTCTATAGCTTGGTTCTTATCGAGGTTAGATTTGTGTATAAAACATACATTTGTTCGTCATAGGTCTTAGCTGTTATAGTGGAGCCTTTGGCCTCCATGTAACTCACCCTAATTCCTTAAAATGCAATGATAGGATTCAAATTTACCAAGACCCGTGGCTTGGACATGAATGTTCTCATCTTGCAATGAAACAATTCTCATCAATTGTTTAGTCCCTTTCCCTCCTCTCTTTCAGTGGTACACATACAATGATGTACCATGAGGGCTTGTAATCTCTAGACATGAATATGTCCGCCTACTGATAGGAAATATGTTTCCCCTCACCCTCACCCTTCTTGTAGGCACATAAGGCGGAGTTGAAGCTCTTCAAGGGCCACATTGATACACGCACACACACACACACACACACACATATATCCGTCCATAAACATGGATGCATTTGACACTTAGAAAAATGGCTTATCCTTCTTGAGCCTGATTATCAATATGGATACCTTTTAACACTGTGATGCATTTGAGCTATTTCCCTCTTGTAAATATTTAGTTTGCACAGGGAGGCATGATTCTCATACATCATTCAATATCCTAGGGCCATTTAATACCAAGCATTTCAATACAAGAAATTAACTAGTTAAATAAAGATTCCTCTTATCTCTGTCATCATGAGGGACAAGCATAAATCCATCAATACACATAGGAACATACATTTCTCATCAACAACACAAGTTATATACAAAAATAACAATAGATATTTGTTGGGTTGTGTTATATTATTTCCGCAGCTAGCCCATGCATGGGGTCCAGGGCAGTGCCCCGGGAAATTTTTTTGGGACCCTATATTAGGTGGGAAGACCTACCTATGGTTTTGTGCATGGATTTCGCACGTGGTTTTGGGCGTGAAAGTTTTTGGTCCATGGTATTCTGTACATATGCTCAAGGGAACTACGATTATGTTTTAATCTAGGGTTAATGGATTGGGGTTTATGGATGCTTTGGCATGTATATATATGTATTGTAACATTGAAAGGAACATAGTGAAAAATCAATCTAGTAGTGTTGATTTTGGGATCCAGGGGAAAATCTCTGTGTATATTTGTTTTATGTGTTATGCTCTCACCATGGTTTATTTTCTATGTTTAGAATTCATATGTAGGTAATTTTTGTATGGGGTTAAAACCTACACTTGGTATCAAAGTTGTTTTGGCTTCAAGGGGACGCCTTTGCTGCTGAGGGGTTTTGCTCATGCCTGTGGTAGACCCTGTTTAGTGGGATATCTACGAGATCTATTCTTGTGGTGAAAGAATATGGAAAGCAATGGAAAGATAGAGATTGAGAAACTTAATGGTCATAGTTTTGAGTTGTGGAAACTCAAGATGGAGGATTTGTTGGTGGATAAAGATCAGTGGATCGCAGTAGATCCGGGTACTAAACCAATTCTATGGTGTGTCTCAGATTCAGTATTATTGAATGTATTAGGGGAAGCTATGATGAAGGCTTTGTGGGACAAGTTAGGGGCTTTGTACCAATCTAAGTCTCTGGTGAATAAACTGTTCCTATGGAAAAAGCTATATAACATGAGGATGAAAGAACGTACATTGCTCATACAACAATACAAGTTATATGCAACAGTAATAATAGGTATTTAGGTCACATTAATACACAATGATGCAAGTAGGCACTTATCTAATGAAAGTAGAAGTTTGGAAACTGAGAGTGGGACTCCAACTCTCCACCCAACATTAGGTTGACTGCACTGCAAATTCTCTTGTAGTTAGCCACCCCCATGCCATGTTCAAAGCTTGAGGAGGAATGCCCAAGGGAAAATAAACCAAACAATCCACTAGCATAAGGAGTTCAAAGATTGAACCATACCCATCCACATGAACCCAATAATGATGCTTCCTGTGTCCCCACCCTAAACTGGGAATCTAGAGCGCACTTATAAATGACGAAAAGCCCGTAGTCAAGTATTAGACACAAATAATACCTATGCAAGCTAGGAATCTAGAGGATGCAGGACCTCTACCCAAAATTGAGAGTCCAGAAAGCCCTGTTCCTTCACCTGAGTAGTGGTTTCCATGCACTACTACGTGCACCCATAACATAGTCCATGGCATGTTGTTTCTATTTTTATCTCCACACTTTTCTAGTGTGTGTAACCTCCAAACGTGCTTCCTACCTATTCTATTCTCTCCCTTTGTTTTTCTCCAGAGCTCCCTATCGAGCGATAAAAATGTGTCTTTTTAACTCCTAATTACCTCACATTAATTGTCAACCCAGGGACGCCTTTTTATTCCAAGTGTGTACTCAGTCTAAGGCAGCTATTTTCTCAAGAGTAATGTTTTGCAGTATAGTGCTTAAAATCCAAAATTAAATGAATGCTTGAAAGAAAATCTACTTACAGCAAAATACCTTGAAGCCTAAATCATTCATTCGGAAAAATAAGAAATGTATCAGTCAAGGGTCCAGTAACAATAACTCATCCCTTTGGAAACTGATGTAACCAAAAGTAATCAAGGAATAGATTGTCAATCTGGGGACTAGACAGCAAATGCCAATGCCCACTACAGTTTTAGATCGTTCTGCACACCAAAGAAATCAATAACGCAAATAACAGAAAATGGAACAACAAATATGAAATGGAACAACAACTAAGAAATGGAACAACAAATAAGAAATGGAATGGAAATTAAGTTTAAGAAACATCAACACCTTAGTCTACAAAATCAAATGCAATCAATCATATCCTATGGAAGTCAAATGGAAATCCTTCACTCTCAAGGATAGATTGAAAAACACACCAAAATGGAACAACACTGATTAATGATAAATTATAGAACAGCGCTTGAAAACCATATATACACATGGCACACCTTAATGGTAATCTGAGTCTGATACCGCAAGTATTAATCCTGGTTAGAAAGGGTAACGATTACAATTCATAATGGAACCACAATGTCAATTGAACAACAATCGTATGAAGTATAAACCATAGACAAATATAGTAATACTAGCTTAAGAAGGTTACAGCTTGATTACTCTGCAATTAAACAACAATAGCGTTATGTAGAGAATAACACTGTTACATTAACGACTTTAAAGGAATAGCAATACATTAGAATGCACATTACGACTTTCTTGTTGCAGAGAACGATATATGAAATATAACATAGCTACAATATAAGATAACAAAACACACCAGATTACCAATTCAAGCTGATAATACAAACCACGCATAAACCAAAAAGATAATATACAGCAGCAACATAATCCACTAGAGGCTGGGCCCTTAGCCGCCAGCGGATGCTGCTGGGCTACTTTAGACGAGAGGAATGAACAACAACTCCCAAATCATATATTAATCATTAAATGGTGAAATCATTACAACAGCTCAATCTTTGAGACTTACAGCATGAAACAATCCTTTCTTCCTCCTATCTTATCACGAATTCTTGATTCTAAATCTCTAATTCTAAATCCTCAATTCTCCATTCTCTTAGCCATCTTTTTCCATCAATTCTCCCTCCTCCTCTCTGATCTCTGTTTTTATTTAAATAGAGAGAGAGCAGAGAGTAGTTACAATAGAGATAATTACAACATGATTCTATTACAAAATTGGATTGTTTCCAACCAATTGATAAACAAGAATATATATTTCCATCCATCTCTCAACAAGAGCAAGACGAATTTGGCTTTGCAACTGAGATTTGGAGGACGACCGCAACAACAAATATGAGAAAATTGTGCTCAAAGAACCCTGTGTTTCTCTCAGTACAAGTCGAATTTGGACAAACCATTCTTCAATAAAGTTAACTGGGTCCGTTCTGGACAAAACCCATGTTCCAGATTTTCCATATTCTTCTTCATTTGCTCAGCATTGCAACCACAAAACTATCACTTCTTATTCCAGCGAATTTCTGAGTTGGCACATTTAAGGTCAAATGTTTAATCTAGAAATTATCTTGGAGGTTAAAAATGGTAAATAACATTACAACCAATTTATTGAAACTATCATTGATAAAATAATTCATAATAATCAATTTATTAGAAATAAAAGAGAATAAATAATATTCATTCATAAGAGCATAAATCATTATAAAATAGAATTATATGATAAACCGTGATTAATAACATGATAAAAGAAAAGTAAAAATGGATGAAATAAGTGTTAAAAAGGTGGTCGTATTCATGGCCCAACACACCCCCACACCAAACATATTGCATGTCCTCATGCAACAAACACTGAATATGTTGCATGTCCTCATGCAACCCAAAGACAAAACCTATGTGTTAACCAAGCAAAAAAATTTGTTCATCTTTGCTCATAGAACAAATGAATTCTTCCTCACTTAATGAATATTCAATTTTAGCAATTTTGATGAAGGCATAACAATGAAGTTGCAGCAAAATATGATATAAATGACAGAAAACTTCATTAACCATTTTCCCAAAAACTACAAACCATCTTTTGTTGAAATGTGGCAAGTAAATTTATAATATATGAATGCCTCTATGATCCAAAAATCATATCGTTTTGATGCACGGATCATGAATATAAACAAAATGGTTGTAGGTGAGAGTGCATGATTTCCGAAATTTTATGAACCAATTTATCTTGAAATTATCTGAGTATGTGTATTTTAATAATATGTCTGTGTTTTCCAGAGATCACAAGAATTGAGTTCATAGTTTTTAAAAATATTATGGAA
>APFE030487501.1:30280-43229 GCA_000404065.3 Pinus taeda | reverse complement strand
GTAAAGTAGTATATAAATAATTGTGTCCTTTTTGAAAAGAATCTATCATCAAGGAGCTGTCCTGTTAAAGATCATAACGTGAATGATAATAACTCGCTTCAAAAGAATCCATAATTCTTGTCCTCATAAAAGTAGTGTACTTCATGCCATGAAATAGAATCAGGAAAATGTGGTTGAGATGCACTAGGAATAATTCCACAAGCGAAAGGAAGGGTTGCTCTCAAAAATACTCCCAAAGTGTTTCTTTTTTGAAGGAACAACAAAAACACTAAAAAAGAAAGTGGTGTTCTGTGTAGGGAACAACAAAGAAAATGCATACCAAAAAAGCAAAAATACACACAAAAAAGTGTGAAAATGAAAATGCCGTTCCTTTGGAAAAAGGAACAGAAAAAACTAAAAGTGCTGTTCTTTTAGAAAATGAACAACAAAAATGCAAGTGCTGTTCCTTTGGAAAATGAACAACAAAAATCAAAAGTATCATTCATTTGGAAAAGGAACAACAAAAAATGCAAGTGCTGTTCCATTAAAAAAGGAACAACAAAACATGAAAGTGCAGAAGTGTTGTTCCATTGGAAAAGGAAGAACAAAACGTGAGAGTGTAGAAGTGTTGTTCCATTTCGAAAAGGAATAGCAAAACGTGAAAGTGCAGAAGTGTTGTTCCATTCGAAAAGGAACAACAAAACGTGAAAGTGCAGAAGTGTTGTTCCATTTCGAAAAGGAACAACAAAACGTGAAAGTGCAGAAGCGTTGTCCCATTAAAAAAGGAACAACAAAATGTGGAAGTGCAAAAGTGTTGTTCCATTCGAAAAGGAACAACAAAACGTGAAAGTGCAGAGGTGCTGTTCCATTTCGAAAAGGAACAACAAAACGTAAAAGTGCAGAAGTGCTGTTCCATTTCGAAAAGGAACAGCAAAATGTGAAAGTGCAGAAGTGCTGTTCCATTTCGAAAAGGAATAACAAAATGTGCTGCTTCATTTTGAAAAGGAACAACAAAACATGAAAGTGCAGAAGTGTTGTTCTATTTCGAAAAGGAACAGCAAAACGTGAAAGTGCAGAAGTGTTGTTCCATTTCGAAAAGGAACAACAGCTATTCCATTTCGAAAAGGAACAGCAAAATGAACGGCTGACCCAAAAGGTGCTATTCCTTTGGAAAAGGAATAACAAAATGAAAATGTTGTCCCTTTGAAAAAGGAATAGCAGGAACGACAAAAATGCATACAAATGATGTCCCTTTAGAAAAGGAACAACAAAATGCACAATCATAAAATGCAAGCACGCAAAGAATGAATTAGCTGTTCACTGCATTGATGTTGAGGATGGGTTACAATTTGAATGAAGCAATACCTGAAACACAAAATATAAGAGAAATCAGAAAAGAAACAACAAAAGGTAGTGTGTAAATAAATAAATTAAGTTACAATAGCTATGATATTATGTAAAAAAATTGATCTCTTTGAAAAATGTTTAGACAGTAATGATAAGACATGAATATTCAAATTGAAATAAATTCTTCATTTGTTCTATTATGAATCCATTGGGTAATGTGTTGGATGAAACTCCCTTTGTTTCATTAAAATTTCTTTCAAAAATCACTCGTCCATAAATTGACCTTCTTTATTTTCTGAGGAACTTCAAAAAAACGAGTATCTACCTGCAATAAAACATTAAAACATGGAGAAAGAGAGGTGATCAGGCTCCCCTAATCCAAGAATTATGCAAAAAAACAACAAGTAGTTACTCTGTATAACAAATCCATTGAGAGAATAACAAAGTAAAATTTATTTGTCACCGGCGGGAGAGTAGTGGTCGACCATACTAACCAACCGTGTTTTAATCACAACTTCTTTGTTTTTCATCCAAATTGAGTGATTCCAAAGCCAAATGAGAGCTAATTCAAAGGTTTATATCCAGTAGCAACAGGTTTTATAAATTCAATGATATGATATGTCAATTTTAGTTAGAACAACCTGCATAACAGAGTCATTTTCAATTACCCAACTTAGACCAACAGTTAATGTTTTAAGCATAGATTTTTCGTTTGATGTTGGATTCGAATGATTCAAATTGGAAATGAAATTATATTCATTTATCTATCTCCAATAGAAACAAGTTTTGAATACAAGAAGAATTGATAGGTCAAATACTGTAAGGAACAACAAAAAAGACATAGTTTTAAGGGTGCTGATTTACGATAGACAGTCAGTATTTTGATCATAAATTCCCCATACAATATCAAAAATGCGTGATTCCAATTGAATTGTAAACTATATTCATAGGGGAATATTCAATTGCAACATGTTTTAAAAATTCAAACATTTACACCTCCAAAAACTGACTGCCCCAACTCTGTTCCTGAGCTGTCCACTAGATACCTTGTCAATGTTTTGGTTCTAACTTTTTCATTTCAAATTCAAATTGAGTGATTCAAATTGGGTTAGAAATTAGACATCAATGGATACCTAGGATAGAAACAAGTTTTAAAAATATTTCATTTTGGTCCCTCAAAATATGACTGTCCCGACTGTTTTTCTAGAAATCTCATCAAGCCCGCAAGCCAAAAAAATGATATTCAAGCATTTTTTCATATTGATGATAAAAATGAATATAAGTGTTTGTATAATTGTTATTTCCATTATAAGTCATCTACATACACAATTGAATTAAAAACTTATCACTAATGTTGATTTGCATAGCATGTTGCAACAAAAAACAACTAGTATTACATAAAAAAACAAAATGCATTTATTTATTCCCTTATTTATTTTATTTTATATACTAACCTATTTTGATTTGAAAAATGAATATGACTAGGTATATGAGTACTTCCAATGAAGCCATTTTCGAAACAAGGCTTCATGTATACACATATCCAAATTTGAAAAATGCATATTAATGAATATTAGGGTATGAGAAGCCAACTTCCCTTGAAAAAATGGTATCAAAAGTTGTTAAAGCATAGAGTGATGTTGCAAACAAATGATGGAGTGAAACCAATCTTCAATGTATCCGTTACTTTCTTGATTTATCATATCCATCAGATCATGAAGTTCTTGAGCTTTTAAAATAGCTTGTTGATACATATTATAAGACCTCATTTTCATCCATAGCTTCTACAATTTTTGAATTTGAAACATTCTGAATCTCATTGTAAGTTTTCTCTAATGGCGCATGTGAGATAGAATGGGTGGGAAGAGTGTGTAAATTTGGCAGTTCAACATTGTAAGCATGTTGTACTGGTTTATTATGGTAAGGGTGTGGAATTAGTTGAGCAGGAAATTGTGTATGGAATGGAGCATTGTGATGATGTGGTTGATTGGGTTGTATGAATAGTTTGGATGGGCAAGCAATATGTTGTGGAAGATCTGGTGAAGAATATGGAGAATGTGTTTGTGATACAAGATGAGGGAGAGTAGTCATGTAATTATAAGGTGAACCATGCCAAGCTTGTAGATAAGATTGGTGGTGGTTATATTGAAATTGACATGGCTGCCCTAACACATTACTATTCCATAATGGATTATGCAAGTACGAGAATGGAGAAAAAGTGTTTTGAACCATACCTGTAGGCCTTGTTGTAGCTTCCCCATTCCAAATTAGATAAGGAAGAACAACCATCTATGGTATGCTCCTTTCGATCTTGAGTGAAAAACACTTCATCAAATTCTTGATTTTTATGAACCCAAAAAACATCCAATTTTTCATTTAAAGAGCTAATAAGACCAACTTTAAAATTTTCAAATAAAGCATTGATTTCAGCTCTTATGTCTCCTATTCTTGTGGCATATTTAGAAAAGAAGGAACAAACATCTCTAGAACTCTAACCAGCCTTGAAGATTCCTCTTGAATACCTTATGCACAACTCACAAACATCATCATATGATAACTAAAAAACATCACCTTTTCCTATCAGATTTAAGAGTTCTAAAAACTCATCTTTGATTCCTTTAAGAAGGAGTGTTTTTAAGATCTCTTTTTCCAAATGCTTATATTTTGATTTTTGAAGGTTGTCTTGAAATCGATCTACATATTCCTCCAAACTTTCATCTTCCCCTTGTATCATACCAAAAATATCTTCATTGGATTTGCAATAGTCTTGGTACTTCTTCAAGAATATGTTCTTCATGTCCTCCCATGATTGGATGCAATTCCCACCTATGAACCATCAGAGAGCTGCTCCTTTTAGAGTAAGAGGAAACACTTTCAAACTTTGATCATTACTACAATAATGATATCCTCTACAAAGTACTTAAAAATAAAATAAGAATGTATCTGGATCTTCATTTTCCAAACCATGAAAATTTGGTAGAGAATATGGGGGAATTATGTGCATTTGTGCCACTCCTCCAAGATTTTTGATATGGAATTTGAAAGTAGCAGTGTGAGCCATTTCTTACAATAATAGAATATGTTCTTCATGTGTAGCTTTGAGGCTCCTTCTTCAAATGTTCTTGTCAATTAGTTAGTGAAATGGGTGGTGCTTACATCACCACTTGAGTGAAATCATATGATTTAATTTTCAAAATTTCTATATTTTTTTTTAGTCATTCACACAGAAATTCAAACATCTATTTCTACTCTAAGTTCTTTAACAGCCCTGTTGGAAAGTGGGCGGGGGAGCAGGGCTTTTACATGCTCCGTACGTAGGTTCTTACCTTCCGTTTTTAATACCCAATTCATTCCTAACAGGCACTCATCAGATGCACACTACTCTTTAAAAATAGCTACACTTTCCCCGGAAACGACGCCAAAATGTCAAGCAATAAAAAGGTGTTTTTTAAAATCCTAATTACCTCACATTAATTGTCAACCCAGGGACGACTTTTTATTCCAGGAGTGTTCTCAATCTGAGGTGGCTATTTTCTCAAGAGTAATGTGTTGCAGTATAGTGCTTAAAATCCAAAAGTAAATGAGTGCTTGAAAGAAAATCTACTTACAACAAAATACCTTGAAGCCTAAATCATTCATTCAGAAAAATAAGCAATGTATCAGTCAAGGGTCCAGTAACAATAACTCATCCATTTGGAAACTGATGTAACCAAAAGTAATCAAGGAACAAATCGTCAATCTGGGGACTAGAAAGCAAATGCCAATGCCCACTACAGTTTTAGATCATTCTGCACACCAAAGCAATCAACAACGCAAATAACAGAAAATGGAATAACAAATATGAAATGGAACAGTAACTAAGAAATGGAGCATCAACTAAGAAATGGAATGGAAATTAATTTTAAGAAACATCAACACCTTAGTCTACAAAATCAAATGCAGTCAATCATATCCTACGGAAATCAAATGGCAATCCTTCACTCTCAAGGACGGATTGAACAACACACCAAAATGGAACATCATTGATTAATGATGAATTATAGAACAACGCTTGAAAACCATATATACACACGGCACACCTTAATGGTAATCTGAGTCTGATACCGCAAGTATTAATCCTGGTTAGAAAGGGTAACGATTACAATTCATAATGGAACCACAATGTCAATTGAACAACAACCATATGAAGTATAAACCATAGACAAATACAGTAATACCAGCTTAAGAAGGTTACAACTTGATTACTCTGCAATTAAATAGCAATAACGTTATGTATAGAAAAACAGTGTTACATTAACGACTTTAAAGGAATAGCAATACGTTAGAATGCACATTACGACTTTCTTGTTGCAGAGAACGATATATGAAATATAACAGAGTTGCAATATAAGATAACAAAACACACTAGATTACTGATTCAAGCTGATAATACAAACCACGCATAAACCAAAAAGATAATATACAACAATAGCACAATCCACCAGAGGCTGGGCCCTTAGCCGCCAGCGGATGCTGCTGGGCTACTTTAGACGAAAGGAATGAACAACAACTCCCAAATCATATATTAATCATTAAATGGTGAAATCATTAAAACAACTGAAGCTTTGAGACTTACAGCATGAAACAATACTTTCTTCCTCCTATCCTATCATGAATTCTTGATTCTAAATCTCTAATTCTAAATCCTCAATTCTCCATTCTCTTAGCCATCTTTTTCCATCAATTCTCCCTCCTCCTCTCTGATCTCTGTTTTTATTTAAATAGAGAGAGAGCAGAGAGAAGTTACAATAGAGATAATTACAACATGATTCTATTACAAAATTGGATTGTTTCCAACCAATTGACAAACAAAAATATATATTTCCATCCATCTCTCAACAAGAGCAAGACGAATTTGGCTTTGCAGCTGAGATTTGGAGGATGGCCGCAACAACAAATCTGAGAAAATTGTGCTCAAATAACCCTGCGTTTCTCTCCGTACAAATCGAATTTGGGAAAGCCGTTCTTCACTAAAGTTAATTGGCTCCGTTATAGACAAAACCCATGTTTCGGATTTTCCACATTCTTCTTCATTTTCTCAGCATTGCAACCGCAAAACTATCACTTCTTATTCCAGCGAATTTCTGAGTTGGCACATTTAATGGTCAAATCTTCAATCTAGAAATTATCTTGGAGGTTAAAAATGGTAAATAATGTTACAACTAATTTATTGAAACTATCATTGATAAAATCATTTATAATCATCAATTTATTAGAAATAAAAGAGAATAAATAATATTCATTCATAAGAGCATAAATCATTATAAAATAGAATTATATGATAAACCGTGATTAATAACATGATAAAGAAAAGTAAAAATGGATGAAATAAGTGTTAAAAAGATGGTCGTATTCACGGCCCAACACTCCCTATCATGCCCATCACTCTCCTTCTTTGAATGTTGTCTCCTATTTCTTCTAGCACCATTCAAATGCTTCAATTCTCTTTCCGTAATTTCTTGTTGACTTGTCCAAGCACAATCCATGAGTCAAGGAAGAGGGGTATGGGCTTGTGCTCCTTTGCGGAAGCCCATATAGTTCCTTGAGTATACTATTAATTCTAGTCAATTTATTTAAAGATCTACTAGTCACGACATGGCTACCATTAAATGAGAATTTATCCAATTTCCCAAGAAATCTCCTCCCCAAGGCTACTAAACCTATGTCTTTTTTTCTCAGCAAGTTCATTGTGTTTGCATTTCCACAATTCAATTAAAAAAATAGAATTCATAAATATTTACAAGAGGGAGTTAACCTAAAAGGGTTGTCACAACCCCACCCCCCTAAAGGAACACCATCCGTAGTGTTCTATACTTGAACATGATTATAACATGCTTTAAACCAAGAATAAAAGTACACCGTGAGATTTATATACATAACTCTTTATATATAATTACAATCATATTTATATTTGCATAACTAAAAAATAAAAATGGGTATGAATTTCACATTTAATTAGCCATCTCCCATGTGGCTTCCTTAGGCCCAAATTGCCTTCACTTCACCTTGACTTGCTTGATTACTTGATTCTGGATCATGATTTGGCTCTAATCTAGAATGCATAAATGTTCTAGCTAGAAATATACCTTTATTTCTACCTGTAACATCGACCAATCAATCATATAATTAACATCCTGTACATACTTTTTAAGTAAAGAAACATTGAAAAAATAATGAACTTTTACTATTGGTGGCAAGGCCAATCTATACATCACAGTCCCTATTCTCTCTAAAACCTAAAATGGCCCAAAAAACAATGGTTCCATTTTGGCACAAGACTGCTATGCTCCCTCCCACCCCCTTGTATCATCAAAGCCAAGTGATATGTGTTGCTCTCATTTAACTTGACCTCCATAGTATCATCATGGAAATAGGGTCACAAAACTCTTCAATTTTAAAATCCCTTAAAACTAAAACTTAATACCACCATTGCATCCGTCTTGTTGAGGGATTTCCAATGATATATATTTTGTTTAAATCCAACACTCAGATTAAAAGTTATGGCCATTTAAAAATTGGTTGCTAGACCCTTGTCACATTAGCAAGGTATTGCCATGTGTCACCCATGTGGCACCCTTGTGGTGCCCACATGGAAACCACACCTCACCAAGGTGGTCCATTTCACCATATTTCCACATGTCATGCCATAAGTGGGAGTGGTACATGCCACATCACCTTGAACTAAGGGTTCCATGGGACTGACCCTCCATGTGATTTGCAACCATTCCTCATTATAATGGGATTCAAACCTCGAGCCATTTTTTATGTAGAATTTATACACATAACACTGATCACCAAACTCCATTTCATTTGGGCATATCCCCAAAATATGACCCATGGCTTGCCTTCATGGAATATGCCACATAAACTTTCTTAGGGACCACCGAACTGACCTCGAATGGGATATTCAGAACTTTAGGCTTGAAGTATCAATACTTTTTCCAAATGCCTTGAAATTACACTGGGTTCGAAACTATGCTGGGCTCTAACTAGTATTTGGGTCTTCAACCGTTCGGACTCTGAGATGCTTCTAACAATCATTTGCCTTTTCAACCCTGAACCCCAAACTCTTGAAGCATTGGGCCCCACCCCACTATTCTATAAGCTTTTCTTCCATCTAAATTTTTCGTGGGATTTTTAGGCTGCGCTCTCTCCTAAGCTTTAACATTGCTTTTTCTAAACACTTGGAATATTCCCCTCCTCTATCAGTTTCCTCTTGATACTTAGATATTTATTGCTATATTTCTTGAGCTTTCAATATAATACAAAAGGCTCGATGGATCCATGCAAAAGAAACTTATCTTCCTTCCTTCACTCATTGTTGAGATGAATTTACTAGCCTAGTTGTGGACTTAGTGCCTCAACGACCATCATAGATTTCCTACACCCCAGGCATCTAGCCACCAATTAATTAACAATGGCATCTAGGAAATACCCATCCTAGGATTAACAAAAACATTATATCATGCATAAGAACCATTTAGGAGATCATAATCATTTATCATAAGTATGGCATAGATTACAGGGAGCATCAAGCCTTCCACTTGTGCATTTTTATCATTGAACCATTCAAATGATATTACACAATGAATAAGAGCATTTCCATAAACCATACATGCCATATAACAACAAATTAACATAACAGTGAAATGAAATTCACAACAACATAATAAAAACCATTTTTTTATTATTATAGATGATCCTGAAAAATATCTTAGAGCTATTACACAAAAGTGGATTTCAATCCAACAACAAAAAAACATAGGGGTCAAGTAGGGTACAAAGAGTCTCAGTTCAGTCTTGAAAAGAGAGATATGCATAAATATAAAGGAGTTTTTTAAACTGCGTTACTTTTGTAAGAATAAGAGAACACTTTCCAATGACTTCTCAATGGTGCTCACACTTGTGTTCTCAACCTCTGCAAGGCTACACAAGGTTTTATCATCCCTCTAGCTCTGAGGTGCCTCAACCTCTTAGAAAGTATCAACCAACTAGTCTCTAGTGGTTTTTTTATCTGCGGGAACACAACCACAACCCTATTGATTCTCAACGAGAAAGCCCCACATGTTTCTCAGCTTGGCTATCATAGAGTATCACTACTCCATTAAACTCTCTTCTAATATTTAAACATAGAGGGATTCTTAGGCCTTAACAAGAAATCCACAAGCACAACTAATGACGTATTGATCATAGGGAATAATCATGCACCTCTACATGCCTCCATTATAAGAGTGATCGAACATACAATCATGCAAGGCTGTGTAAATTTATTAGATACATAAATAAGAGACAAATCAATTCCTCATTATATTTTTGATTTGTGAATTCTCTCTCCTCCCTCACTTGTGCACAATCCTCCTATTCATATGCAATTCTTCCTTATTTTCTTGCCCACCCCCCAAATCCTCTTATGTGTTGACTCTATCAATATGGTCCATGAGGTAGTCTATGGAATAATCCTCCACTCAAGAGACAATTTCCTCCATTAAGTTCTTGTAAAGTAGGGACGTCCCTCCCAATAGGGATTTAGGTGGTAACTTAAATGAAAGGCATGGTTACAAGAAAACCCTCCTCCTGCAAGCCTCCAGATTTATTTCCCATCTTAGCCAGTCATTATTTTTGATTTAAAATCTTTTACATGAATTTACAATCCATAATAATATTTATAAGAGGGTTTGAAAAAAGGGTTGTCACAAACCTCACAACTTAGAGGAACACCATGCTTAGTGTTATGTTCCTGAACGCACACCATTTATAGAAAATATATATATATATATATATATATATATATATATATAATATATATATATACACAACTTTATTCACAATTACATTTACATTTTTCTAAATAGAAAAGGGAAATGGGTAATGTAATTTTATTTGCTCAACCATATCTTATGTAGATTCCTTTGGTCCAAAGTGCCTCCATTACACCTTGACCTAGTCAGTTACTCAATTTAGGAGTGCGATCTTCCTCTTATCTAGAATGCACAAAATTTCTGACTAGAATTATCCCTTTGGTTCTACCTATATCACATACCAATCTATTACATTATTAACATCATGCATATATCTTTTAAGTAAAGAAACAGGGAAAACGTCATGAAACTTCACTGTAGGCAACATAGCCTGTCTATATGCCCTTGGTCATATTTTCTTCAAACCTTCAAATGGTCCAAAATACCATGGTGTCAACTTGGCACATGACCTAATTTTTAAGGAATTTTTCTTAGGCCTAATTCATAGGTAGATGTGCTCCCTTACTTTAAATTTCTTATGTACTTTATGCTAGTTTTCATAGCTCTTCTGCTTATCTTGAGCCACTTTTAAATTCTTCCTAATGGTTACCATTTCCTATTCCATCTCTCTTGGCATATCAAGCCCAATATGGACCCTACTCACTGGATCAATCCAACTGATAGGAGTGTTTTGCTTCCTACCATAAAGTGCCTCAAAGGGACTAATATTTAATGCTTCTTGATACCATTGTTGTAAGAAAACTCCACCAGTGGAAGAAAATCTTCCCAATTCCTTGGCTAGCTCATGATATACATTCTAAAAATGTCTTACAACACTTTATTTCTCATATTAGTTTTCCTAACTGTTTGTGGATGGTATGTTATGATAAATGCCAATTTTTTCCCTAGGCCAACAAGCAAGTCTTTCCAAACTTTTGAAGTAAATTTTGCATCTTGATTTGAGATAATATTCTTGGGTACTTTGTGCAACCTCAAAATAACTTTTATGAAGGCTTGAGCCATATCACTCACTATATAACTAGATTTGAAAATCACAAAGTGATCTCCCTTTATCAACTTATCTACCACAACCATCATTACATCATGTATCTTAGCTATCTTTGGAAAACCTATGATACGATCCATGGAAATCACTTCCCGTTTCCATTTGAGAATGGGGATTGGTTGTAGCAGTCCTGATGGGTGCTTGGATTTAGCCTTTACTTGCTGAAATCCTATGCATTTGGAAATAAATTAGCCACATCTCTTTTCAAACTTTCCCAATAATAAGACCTCCTGATGTCTGTTAGCATCTTTTGATACCTTGGGCGGCTAGAATAATACTTTTTTATGGAACTCATTTGACACAAGCCTCTTGAAATCTATCTAATAAGGAATATATATGTTGTCTTTAAATTGTAATAGCCCATCCTTTCAAAGGGAAAAATTATTACTTCTCTCATTTTCAGAAGTTTGCTTCAAGGCCTCTTTTATTTGTTGGTACCTCTTACCTTGCTATTGGGCCACATTAATCTTTTCTTGCTTGTTTCCATATGAACTCACTACTTCTATATGGAATAATTGTAACCTCCCATTGAGTGCATCAATGACTACATTCTCCTTTCCCTTTATATATTTAATTTTAATATCAAATACACTAATTAAGGTTAGGCACTTAGCTTTCCAAGCATTTAAATTTGGTTGGTAAAATAAATAATTCAAACCCCCATGATCTATCATTAAAGTGAACTTCCTTCCAAGTTGAAAATGTCTCCACATCTTCAGTGAATGAAAAATTATAACCAATTCTAAATTGTGAGTCACATAATTTTGTTCATGCTAATTCAATTTTCTAGATTCATAGATGATTACTTGGCCCTCTTGCATAAGGACTCTACCCAACCCTTATTTGCAAGCGTCGATGCACACTAAACAATCCTTGTATAGATTTTCTATCCTTAGCAGTAACACATGAGTAAGCATTTGCTTCAGCCGCTCAAAGCTTGTAGCACATTCAACTATCCACAAGAATTTAATTCCTTTTCTTAGCAATTCCATGATTGGGGGACCAATCTTGGAGAAGTTATTAATGAACCTGCTGTAGCATCATGACGGTCCCATAAACAAATTTACTTCATCTACATTTCTTGGTATTTTCCATTCCATGATTTTTTTAACCTTCTCTTAGTCAACCGCCACTCCGTCCTTTGAGACTATATGTCCTAAGTATTGTATCTAGGACTGAAATAACCCACATTTAGAGAGATTTGTATAAATTTTGTGCTCCCATAATCACTGTAACATCATAGCTAAGTGTTCCTTGTGATCCTCACTTTTTGAGTAGATTAATATGTCATCAACAAATACCAATACAAAATTTTCCAAGTATTAAATAAACACATTTTTCATCAAGCACATTAAGGTAGCTGGTGCATTAGTGAGTCCGAAGGGAACAACT
This sequence comes from Pinus taeda, assembly GCA_000404065.3. Classification (NCBI taxonomy): domain Eukaryota; kingdom Viridiplantae; phylum Streptophyta; class Pinopsida; order Pinales; family Pinaceae; genus Pinus; species Pinus taeda. The sequence continues at coordinate 30,668 of APFE030487501.1, read as the reverse complement.
ACAAATTCATAATTCCCATACCTTGTTCTAAATGCTTTTGCGTGGATGTATTCATATTTTATGCATACCTGATGTTACCTTGATCTTATACAAATCTTTCAAAAGACCACTATTCATCTTAGTTGGTCAAACAAATCATCTATCCATGGAAACACATATCTATTCTTAATGGTGGCTTTATTAAGATTCTCATAGTCTATGCACAAGCTTAAAGTGACATCCTTTTTCTTTAGGAATTTTGTGGTGTTGAAAATGCAACAAGATGATGGAGCTTAGTGAAAAGAAGTTGCCTTCACTAAGTGGGCCTGCAAGCTATTTTTGGCGCAAAGTCTATTTTTAGACATATGGATCATGGTCTATGAGTTGTAGGATGCTATTTATCGATGAT
>APFE030487501.1:0-19269 GCA_000404065.3 Pinus taeda | reverse complement strand
CAAGCTTGAGGAGGATAACATATGCTTGTTCTATAATTCGCCCTTCGGGCGAACCTGTTGCTATATTTTAGTGAGCCTCGCGACAGTGAAACTCATTCTCATCCTGTTGGATGAGTTTGTCGCTATTAATTTTAATGAGTTTAACGACAAAGATAACTCGGCATCTTTCAATTTTAGAGAGTTTGAAAGAAAATGGAAAGAAGACTCCGAAGGTTCTTTTTCGTTGTATAGTCCCTTAAGTCCGAAAAAGCGTAAAATAATACAAAAGGGATGAATTTTCGATAGTTTTAATGAGCCGAATAAGACAAGCACTCGATCATTTTGTGTAATAATCCCTCAGGTCCAAAAATATTAAAATCTAGAGGAGGGATAGCACTTCCGATGCCTTTTAACGAGCCAGAGAGGCCAATCGCTCGGCAATCTTTTCATATTTTATGAGTCAGATGAAAAGAGCTTAAAGAAGACTCGTTTTCGAGGAACGGGCGGTGGTTTCGGGTAGCAGATGATTCCAGGTAAGATTTGGAAATTTCCAATCACGATAATGTTACAAGTATGGCTAGCAAAATCACTCTTTGCAGATGTTCCTCGAAGGGGTAAACAATCAGATGGGGGTGAACGATCGGCTAAAAAAAAAGTGGAGGTGATGGTGAGAACACGACCAAGGCTTAAAAGCTGCCGATAAGGCATTCACAATGGTTATTTACCTGTTCATTTTTTAACGAGCTTAAACGCGGGGAGAAACACTTGCTCATGACTTATGTTTTTTTTTTAACGAGCATGAACTATGTGCTAAAACTGCTCGTGGAGAGTTTATTTTTTAACGAGCTTGAACTCTGCGACAACATTGCTCGCCAGTCATATGATAGAAATGTCTTATTTGAGATGCTATTTTGAAGTGGCTTACATCTCTAAAGCTTTGCCACAGATCCTTTCTTTATGCAAGTTAGGAAACGACTAGCCTTACGAGTTTAAAGGGTTAGAGGTCTACAAATTTAAAAAATAAATAGCCGCTCTTCACTTGCATGCAGAAAGGTTTGCATGCCCCCAAGTATAGCGAAAAATTTCCAGGCTACCAAGAAAGTTCTATAAGTGTAGAAAATAAAATTATTTCTCGGCGATGTCTATCGAAATAGACAAAGGGAAGCGGAGTCACTCAGCATAACCTTAATGAAGGTATCTTATTCCAGTCTGTTCCCATTTTCCCGTGAGGATGGGTTCGCCAGACTAGTCATATATCCCTCGTGGAAATCAACCATATACCCAAGGTTTTCCTGCCGAAGCAGACCAGGGTGCATGCCCCCTGGGTTTTAGGCACATCTTCCTGAATCACTTGCACTCATCAGGTGGACTGACTGGAGATCGATGAGACATTTCTTGCGTGAAAAGACCATTTAGGGATGGTGATGTGTGAACTTGGGAATGAAATTTGGTCTACGAGCTTGACCATTCTGCCTTCGTGCGGAAAACACATTACTCTAAAGAGTGAGGAGATGACGGCTCCCATGAAATAAATATAGTCACGTCCAAGGAGTAGATTGTAATCTAAAGGTCCTTGAACTACCATAACGTTCATGTGAACAATTTTCCTTCTCAAAGTAATGGGCACATTTGAAAGGATCCCTAAAGGTCGACTGGTTCCCTTGTCGAAGCCTGTTAGATTTCTCATTTCAGGAAAAAGCGATGGTGAACCAAGCACTTTCCAAGCAATTGAGGAAAGGATACTCACTGAAGCCCCTTCATCAATGATGGTACCAACCATGACCATTATGTAAGCTTGTACAATAATTCTGAATGGTACAATGGCTGGTAAATGGGGTCTGCCTAGTAGATTCCAGTCGAAGGAAACCACTAGGTTGCTTGGTGGTGGGACCGAATAGACGGCCGGGTAGGACTCTGATGAACTTCCTTCCTGTGGTAAAGGAACAAGAGGACTGACCCCAAGCTCATTGGAGTTGGTGTTGATGAAAAGAATTTGAACAGTGTCGTTCTCTTTCTCTTCAGTGATGGTATCGTTCGAAGATGAACACTCTGAAGGCAATACCAGGTCAACTGCTGTATCAACCCTTTGAATTTCATCTGGTATGGATTCCGAAGGTTCATTTTCAACAATAGGTGCTTGGGCTGACCACAAGGATGGGCCGGCCAATTTTCAACCGGTGGAGGACTCGGCAAGAGTTTTTGATATCCAGGAGGAAGTCGTAACGGTGAAACCAGACAATTATCTAAAACTCTTTTAGCCTCTTCAAGGAAGGGAAAATGGTGGACGGTGTGATTGCCTTCACACAACTTACAAGGAAGTCTAGGATTCCTTCTTTGTCCATGTGCTTCACTTTCACTGGTTGACGGTGAGCATTCAACATGATCGCCAAATGTTGATGCTATCGGGTGGTGCAAACAAGGAGACCAGTCCCTTAAGATCTAAGGGATACAGGGACAATCTCGATGAAAGTGGTCTCCATTGCAAATGACGCAAGGAGATTTAGGTTTTGACTGTGTGGTGTGTGGATTTTTGGTAGACGATACTTGGTTGTTACCTTTCGATTTTGGTTCGTTTTTCTCTTTCTCCTTCTTCTTCTTCTCAGTTACTTGAATTTTAGCTTTATCGACTTTTTCAAGCGAAGAGGAAGGAGGAGAAGGAGAATCAGATGAAGTAGAAGGTTGGGAAGCAACTCTAGTTTCGTCTAGTTGCTGGTTAGACTGTTCAGGAATTGTGGGATTCTGAATGACAGAGGTAGAGAAGAGCCAGACTAGCAAACCAATTGTCAATGCTGGAAGTGACAAAGTGGCCATATGGGGTGGACCAACATATCCCAAAGATAGGAAGGGACTAGGATTTCCTTCACGGGGAAACCCTTGGTTGGTAGACTCCATTTTCTCAACCTGAAGATCAACGGGGAAATTTGTGACGTTATTTCTATTTAAAATAAATTTTTAGACGCTTGGACACAACTTGTTTTTTCAATTTTAAAGAGTCGAGAAAAAACAAAAGATGACTCTATTCGCCTTCAATTTTTATTGAGCTTGAAGTGACAAGCGCTCAGAGGAACTTTTCCTTTAAGGAGTCTGAAAAGGAGCAAAATGGACTTCTCTGGAGATCTAAGTAGAGAGGATTACCAAACCAATCATAAAACTGCAAAATACTTTTTACGGTACGGCAGTCAGTCTTCCCGAATTCTGTGTTCGGTGCATTACGATCGATAGGGCAGCAAACATGGCTTCTTAAGGATGTAGGATGCAGCCTATAGTGGTCTCCCAATATATACGTGACGGTACGTGGGAGCACAAGTCTGTACTAGCACTTATCGTCTCAGAGTGGAGGAATCACCCAACCAGCACTGAAAGCAACAATTACTAGGCTTTACGACACCAGAATACGTCTCTAGCCTAGAACTCTGGATGTTGCATTAATTTCCAAAGTGTTGTTAGATTCATTGAGATTTATTTTAAGTTGATCTTGCTTAGAAGATTGCCTTTCAGGTTCACCACGTGATGTATGTAAAATTCCTAAATGCAGTCTAAGATGATAAATAGACGTTTTATCTTTTTTCAGCAATGAAAATCCTAGCTACTAAGGGGAAGAAAGTCAAGCATCTTTTCTTCACAGAGCACAGAGCACACGCTAATATGCATAGTCCTAAATCAAGCCAAGCATTCAAGATGCAAATGCACATGCATGTATTGGTTTTCAGCTCTCTTAATGTGTGAATGACACTAAGAAAACTATATGCAAAACTGAATTACTTTTAAAGCGATTGTACTCAACAAAATTCTTTTTCAAAACGAAGTGAAAACAAGAGAGACACTTTGCGATTTTGAAATGGAAATTGCTTTTAGACACTTTAAAACTTGTAAATCAAGTCTTATGCAACAATAACCGTATAATCAACTATCTAAAACAATGGGATTGCTTTCTAAAAACTGAAAACGACAGCTACGACACTTTCAGATCTAGTGACGACAGTTCGACTATGTTATTTTTTGCAAAAGAGAACTAAAACGACGCACAATACATAAAAAACGTTTATAGTTCTTTGCACTAAGGAGGCGGAATAATGCTAGAGAAGGGGGTATTCATAGAAGCACACTGATTATAGACAGCAACAACTATTGAATAAGACTGAAAACAGTGAGAAAAATCCATAGTCGGAGGGTAAAATTAGTCCTCCCTGACCATTGCACTTGTTACACAGTGAACTTAGTATGCAGCGCAATTACTCCATTCGGGAAGTGCGATGCATACAGACTGCCTTGAAGGCAGGGTGTGATGGTTACAGTGCGAGAATTTGAACGAGACTTCACTCATAGTTTGCAGTTTAGTTCAGGGGTTTAAGCTGAATAAGTACAGATCAATGTACGTAAAAACACAGGGGTGATTTAAGAGGTTTACTAAAGCCACTACTTAGGGCAATTAGATTGCTTGCAGATCTATTGTTTAATTTATAAACAAAAACCCGGAGATTGACTGAAGCAGCATTGATCTACTTTGCATTTGTATGACAAATGCAGTTCGAAGGCTAGTTGGCTTGACTTCATGCTCTGTCTGTATGTTTATAAAAGAACAAGGATAGATAGGCTAACAAGTAATCTAGTTCTTCCCCAACGGAGTCGCCATTTTGTTATATGGGAATAGTGTCCACACATATGCTGCTATTCCCACTAAGATGGGTGGCTATCTTAGAAACAAACAATCAAAGTCTACTATTGATTCCTTTTATGAAAATAGATGAGAGGAGAACCAAGAGGGCTGACCTGAGTCTTGTGCTTGATTCCCTCTCCTTCTTGATAGAGTTTTGTCACTCGCTCTTTGTCTACTCAGCTTCAAAAAGGACCTGTAGAATCAAAACAACATACTACTATGCAAGAAACAAGGATCTAAATTCATAAATAATGCAGGATCAGATGTACATTAACCATATACAAGCATATATAAAAAAGTACACTAGAATATGGAAGGAAACAAGAATAGCTTTATTCAGATAAAAAGTAGCAAGAGGATTACAACCATGAGCAGCTCTGACCCAACATCATCCTCCAGCTAAGAAGCCATTCTTTCACCTCAAGTAAAGCAAAATCACCCAACACTATGAATGTACACCAGAATACCAACAACACTTCCCTATAAGTTACAAAATTCCAGCCTCTGGATCTCTGTGAAGAGGGATCCATATATAGATGATTACAGAGAGGTGAGTCATCTTTTGGGATCTTGATTAGTGTCTTCTCTCTGATAGTTCCTACTTCACTGGAGAATGAAGATCTCTTACTCATCCCTAGCGAAATGGATGGCAAGTGTCAGAGGGGAAGCTTCTGGAAGATTCCATGATCTTCCACCTCGCATTTTGGTCCGTGCCATTTGTCCATTCCCGACCATCGCACCCTACAGAGGAGAAAAATAGTATGCATCGCACCCTGTACATTGGGAAGGTGATATGCATCGCACCCTCTGCATGGAGCTTTCAGTATGGTCCAGTTTTGACCCTTTATGAGCAGTTTTCAGTGGAGAACTTCTGGGAGATGATGTAATCAGTCGAACTTGTTCCTTTAGGCAGTGAAGCAACCCTTTTAGGGACTTAAGAGCCCTCAGTTTATGGACATTTGTGATTGGGGTTGAAGTGCCCAAAAATGTCTATAACACCAAGAGAACTTGGAAACCTATATGGTCTAGGTTCCTCTCGGTCAATTTGATATCAATATCCTCATTAGTATTCTCTTGGAGTTTGGCTTTATTAGTGGGTGATGTTTCCTCCATCAATATATCTCCTGGCTCATCAATACTCCTTTTTTGGGTTTTCTCCTTCATGCTTGGTGTCTCGAACTCCATCTCTGTATTAATAGGGCATGAATCCAAATTAGAATTCCATTCCAATTCAATTATATATTTATGTTCATAGGTAGAGGCACTAATCTCTTTCCTTCTACTAGATATTACACCATGGGGATCATAGTGGCATACCTCTCCTATCTTAAATTTTAGCTCCTTTAACATATTTTATACCTACTAGAAAGCTTGCATAGAGTTCAAAACAATTGGGCCTATAGTCTTTGGAAGTTTGAACATGTAACCTTTCTTGGTAGGGACAAAGTGGATTTGGTCTACACTTAAGCATTTCCTGATGAATTATAAAGCAAATAACCTCATGGGAATGAACATAGACAATTGATAAGGAGGCAGTTCATACCCATATATCTCGATTTCAGTGTAATCTTCAAATAATTACCAATCACCTACCCTAGTTTCCTTGCTAAGTTGAAGGATATTTCTCTATTGGGGCAAGACTCTAGGTTTGGAGAATTTGTTGATAATTTTATATGCTTTAGACATGAAAGTTGAAATGAACTGTGAAAACTCCTCATTGTTGGGTTTCTTCTTTAGAGAACTGTCCCAATCAACTATAGACTTTCTCTGCTTGTTGGAGTCTACAATGTTGAGGCCTAGGCAATCAAATTCCTCTACATGACTGTAAAGGAACAAGTAAACTAGTATGGAGTGATAACTAAAATAGGAGGTAAGCTAAAAATGGACAAATTGAAACTTGATGGCTTCAATGAGGAATGAAGGGATATCAAGAATGGTGTCAGTCTTCACCATCAAACATAAGAACCATAGAGAAACTTTAGTGACATAGTTTTTCCATCCTTACCTAATAACATCAAAATTAGGGCTATATGGGCTATATAATGTCAGAAAACAAGAAAAATGAGGATTTCTTTGAGTATGAAGGTAATTGAGAATTTGTTGAAATAGGGTCTATCTTTCAACAACTAAGAGTCCATTGTAATTAGAAATAAGGGTTGTCTTTTGTGAACTTATATAGGTTAGGGGATTTTGGGTAAATTAAATAATTCTGGACCAATTCTAGGGTGACTTCTAGAATCTTATCCCTAGTTGATGCGGCACAACAATTCTCCTCCTTGATGTATGCCACCATAATCCAGTACACAAATTCAAGAAAGGGATAAATGGTTGGGACTATGAGGTAATATAATCGTGATTTGACAACTCGAAACCAATCCTCTTTATTCAGGTAATTACCATATAAGTTGAAATAGAGTTGTGATAGGTGGGGAGGGAAAAATGGGTCATGAATTTATGCCTTTATGTCCATGAGGAGGCTGGTGTGATTGAAGAGTTCTGACTCTTGAGGTTTGGGGGTTTATGGTGCAAAATTCTTCATTTCAATCATTAGAATGATGTTATGAGGATAGAGAACCATAAATTACCTGGTGAACGGAGGTGGTCAGACACTATGGGTATGAGGAGAGGCATGTGCTAGTTGTCGGCTTGAGCGAACAATGTTTAAAAGGGGCAGAAAAATGAGGGGGTAACAATCATTTTTCTAAGGTATATGGGAGGGAAAAATGAGGGGGTGACATGGTGTGACACTTGGCATTATGGGATTCGAGGGGAAGAGAGAACGAGGGTGACTACTTCTGGTGGGGTTCACGCTCGCTTGCTGACATTTCTGTCACGTTGGAATGTCGAGTAGCATTCATGGTCCCCGCCCTCTAGTGGAGTAGTTGGACGAAGTCAGGAATGGGGTTCGACCCTCCCTGGAATTGATCTTGACGTTGATCAACCCTACCTCCCTCTTTTATTTTTACTCTCCGAGTGCAAGTGCTGGCTTAATTTCTGTGCTCGTTACCCCAACAAAGTCTCTTTAGGATGGGGAGAATTTGGGATGGGCGATGATCCACCTAATAGGTGCTTGTCCTTTAACCATCAAATTTGAAATGTGGGGGTGGGGAAGCCCACATTTGCTTTTTTTTCTCCCCATCCACTTTTTAATTTTTGTTTTTCCTTCCTCTTTCTTTGTCTCTTTGTTTTTCTAAGGTTTTCTAATTTCTCCCTATATTAAAAAACAAGTTCTTCTCTACAACATAAAAAACTTGAAAGAAAATATGAGGAGAATACAATAAAAAATAAGAATAGTGCTCTCCAAGGCGACACACTTAACCTAATATAATATTTGTATAACATTTCTTTGCCCTGTAACTTTAGCTTCATTATCCCTAGAGTGCTCATTTTATAAGGTGTTTTTATGTATCACCTCAATTCATACTTGGGAAATGAAGTGACCCAAAATCCAAGGTATATAATCCTCTCACTAAAGTAGTACATTAGAAAATTGTTGAACAAGTTTGTCATGGTTGAATGCAATCATTTTTCCACTCCAATGGAAAAAAATACTAAGCTCTCATCAAAAGAAGGGAATGGAATTTGATGATGAAACTAAGTGTATACAACTTGTGTTAAGTTTTATCTACCTCACCACTACTAAATAAAATATTTACTTTGTTGTTGGAACCCTTTGTATTCTTCTGCAAAAGCCTTGTGAAGGACATTCATCTATTGCAAAATGAGTTCTATGGTACTTGAAATGAACTTAATAATTTGGACTTAATTATTCATAGGTGGATGAATTAAAGCTTGATTGGAAATGATGATTTATATTTTGATGGAGAGAAGGAAAATGGAGTGTCTACTTCAAGCTATGTTATGAGTCTTGCATCAAGATTTAACTCCTAGAGATCACACAAAGAGTCAGTTCCAGCAGATTTCACAATAGATGCATAATATGTGGTAGTTGTAGAAGCAACCAAGGGGATTGTGTGGCTCAAGATTTTTTTTTAAATATTTGTAGGAGAAACAAGTGAACTTTACTCCTCTTTTGATTGACAATACTTCTAAAATTAAATTGGCCAAGAATCCCAAATTCCATGACCGTACCAAACAAATCAACACAAAGTATCATTTGATTTGACATTATGTATAGGAAAAGGCTATTCACATATGGCATTATTCCATAAATGAGAAAATTAAAGACATATTCACAACAATTGGAAGATAAAAGTTTGAAAGATTCATAATAATGCCTAGACTCACAAACACCCCTTTAGATTAAGGGGAGGAATGTTAGACACCTAATCCTCAGGGATTGGTAAAAAATGTGTATATATGTAAATAAAGAAACATTTAGAATGGGAAGATACCATGAAATTTTAATCCCAAAGTTCACCCCTCTTCTTTTATATAATTATGCTCATATTAATGCAAAATAGAACTTGGGGAGTTAAACATCCTCACCTGATAACAAGTATAGAGAAGTGAGGCCTATGGCCCATGGGTTACTATATTGCAAAAATCCTCTCTTTTTTCTCCCTTCCTATCCACTCTTGGCTAATTTACTTATCTATGGAACAAAATCCACTCAAAAAAATGGAACCTGTTTTCCTCCTAGTGGCCCAATTATAATACAACCTGATAGCCTAGTACTGGTTAAGTTTGACTCCTTCAGCTCTTAACTAGAGTTACAATATTGACTCTTCTAGATTATTCTTCATCAATATCATGTGGCTATCTAATTTTACATGAATAAGGAGGGTTAACATGGCATCCTCTCAAATTATGGTGGTGAAAAGAGGAAGGTCAACTTCTAATTAGAATAGATTCTGCATACATATTCCAATTGAGGTCATTATTATGTCATTGGAAAGGTATCTGTGTAGAACACTAAAAAGAGTCGTGAAAATTAGGGGGAAAATATTTACTGCCAAAACATTTCATCTTATGCCTCCAGATTCTTTCAGAAGGATTCATACCCCAATTCTCCAAACTATGTCCCACTAGTAAAAATCGTCCTGTGAGCCGACTCCTCCACTTTTTCCACTCTAAAAGAATAAAGATGGATGATAAATAATATAATGATCCAATATGGATAACACCTCACCATTTTGTAAGGATTTTTTTCCCCAAAATATTCTAGTAAATGAGGCGAAGAAAATTCTCCTCCACCTTCTCTTGGGTGTACCATTTATATTTCCTTGCAAGTTGTCCTTTCAACCCAATTTGCCAAAGGTCATTCTATGCTTGTCTTGTAGTTATTGACCTTTTCTATAAAACTGTATCCTTTATGAAATATTATTAAGCATCTCGTTCCAAATCCTATATAGAAGGTAGGACCTCTTCCTATTCCTTATCTAGCATGGAAGTCTCATAGAGTTTTAGATTTTCTACACTCATGACTGAGTAAATGTGCATGTATGGGGGTAAAATGAGTTTATAGGAATTATATACAAGTTTTATAATACCCTAAAGGGACCAATTTTGAGTGCATTTTAAGTTTTTCTCATTGATGTCAAGTTCTTGGGGAGTTTGTTAGTTTGATATCCCTCTCAAAGAGCTTTCTAGTGGTATATCACACTTAATCTAACTACCCATGAATGAAGAAAACCCGAGTTTGAAGTGATGGAATCTAGAAAGACCTAGTCTAGGATGGTCATGGTTCCATGAGAAAATAGATATTTGGACATCTGACCATCCAGGAGTAAAAGCGCAAAAAAAAAATGAGAATTTGGAGGATTTCCATATATCCAAATTCATTTAACCACCTAAATCCATCTGGGATGCGCCAAGGCATCTGAGTATTTTCACCTTTGGGAGTGAAATAGGGTAAACATTTACAAAAATAGGTAGATCCTATATTTCCTAGTGCTAAAAAAAAGGTGGATCCTGTTGGATACCTATACCAATAGGTTTCATATCTCATGATTAGATGTCAAAGGTCCAAATATGCTCTGCTCTGATAATGCAAAGATCCCATATTTCTTTAGGAAGACAATGTCTGTCTCAAATTTCATAAGAACTCAATTTTGATGGATGGTCCAATAGTCTAATCTGGATCATGCCATATTTTCAATTTATGTTGTAGAATAGAGAATGAAATCTGTCCAAACTGTTTAATCTTGGCAGATCAGTAGCTAGGTAGAGAAACTAAGGTTCCCAACTGCTTAATCTGGGACCTTGGAAGGAATAAGGGTAGTATTAGATAGGAGATGAAAGAAAAAGCCAATGAAAAGAAAAGGGCACACAAAAGGGTTTGCAAGTCCAAGTGCACCCTCTAAGAAGGAGTAAAAATGCTAGGAGAACTAGTTGGGTAGGTAGATGGGGTTGCAGAAGTGGTGTCTCTTTCAAGACCAAAGTTACTGAAACATCTACAGGAAAAGCAACACACTGGAGCATGACTAACATCCCTGTTTTCATTTGTATATCACTCATTACTAACACCCTTTCCCAAGCTGTACAGAGCACAGAAGTTTATATTTTTGTCATATTCTTGTGGCCTTAAAAGCCACATTTCTTGTGCAAAAATCTTTTCATCTTGATCTACTCTTAATTCCAAGTTATTTTCAAAGAAAACTTGGTTGAACCAGTCCTCATCCATATGTTTCCTCCATATTAACAACTAACTCTATTACTTAGCTCCCTATACTCCATTGTCCCTATTATTATAAACACCATGGTGTATAAACCCCACAATGTATAAATATCCCCTCCTTGGCACTATAGCCATAATGTTCACTCCCTGGGAATTGAATTAACACCTGGTTAAGGTCAAGAACCCATGCTCCACCTTTTTCTCCATCTCAATCTGTTTTCCTACCCAAAAGTTCCATGTTGGCCTTAAAAACCCTTGAAGAAAACCTCTGAATCCCCTAAAAAACCACCCAAGGGAGGAAGCATTACGGAAATACCCTTTTCCCGCCTTATCCCAAGGTCGGGAGCCAGCTTATCCTTTTTCGTTGTATAAAATCCATTTGACCCCTTTTCCTATAGTTCTGCCTTCTCAAGCGTTTGCACCCAACTTTTGCATAAAACCCGCAACTTTCACACTTTTCTAAGGTTGGTGCACCAAAATATTTTTGTAAAGAAAACCATGAAAAACCTCCGAAAATCATTTGGCACATGGAGGGGCCCGCCAGTCACAGATAGCCGAGAAATATAGTTTTTTAAACAATCCCGCTGGCCGCTATCTCCCTTGCAGATTACCCGTCCGGTGACCGTCTGATGGCACCTGTCCCAGATCTACGGCACGCAGTGATTTCGGGAAACCCGACGTCCGACAGTTAATAAAGACAGGTGTTAGATTCCGTGCAAGTTGATCGCCCGACAGCCGTCCGATCGCGCGCCGGCAGATCAACGGCTCACATCAATATCGGAGGACCCTAGACGTCTGACAGATACCTTCTGATATCTGTAAGACGCTTACGTCACGCAGGACAGTTGTCATGCCCAAATCCCATCGGAGCCCCGTCTGACAGATTCTTGCCGTGCAGGAGGGGTCCCGATATGGCGACACCTGTCCCGTCCATGTCCTCGTCCTGCTGCCATGCACGTCACCACCATGTCCGCTCACCTCGTCCCTCATTCGCCCACCTGGCCGCCACCTCATCGTCCCCGTGGACCCGTCTTAGGCCGCCACATCACCCGATGACGTCCTGCTGACGTCATCCAACCCGGTCCCCCATGATGATGTGATGCTGATGTCATCCAAAAAGCGCGCCAATAAAACTAAAAAGCCATATTTTCGTCGTTTTTCGCCAATTTTGACATTTTTCTGAGAAAAGCGCTGCTCCACTGTTTGCATGCACTCCACGACGACTGATCCACCAGCCACCCTACGACCATTTGCGAGAGCTCAGAGCGTAAACTCGGCTGCTACCTCATCCCAAGCTGCTGTTAAACAGGTATTTGAGTCTTTGTCCTCCTTCGAACTGGTTTTTTCTTAAATTTATTGTAAAATCCACCACAAGAAGCCATAAGATTGAAACCCCACCAAGAAACCAACCACACCCTACCTCTATTGGACCGTTTAGAGTTGAAACACAGTGGCGGAGACCTCATTTAGACTTCAATTTCTGTTAAAAACCTGCCCTGTTCGCGCAATCGTGAACTCACTGTATTACTCCCAAATTGTCGAAAAAAGCCTGTCAAATTGCATAAAGGCCTTCTCAGAGAGTTCAAACGCTGTTGTATTTGACTGTGCACTAACCCTGTTGGTTTCTGTCCCCCTCAATTTCACCATTTCAATTGGCAAACCCGGCACCTCAAGAAATACTTGGGTCAGACATGGAAACCCCTGCAGTCCTTAATGTCACTCCCCTAAATGCTCCTCAGAGAGAGCTAGACTGGCAGGATTTGGCAGACCTGGATTACGAGATCTCGGAAGACTGCAGATCCAGATGTACATTTCATATTCACCTGCTGAATGAGCTCAGGGCTAGGCACAGAGATGGGACAGACATCCTAGGTATTTGGGAGTCTTCCCTCCCAACTTTTAAAATGCCCCAAGTCACATAGTTTCCTGACCTCATCTACCTGTGTGCTAGTTGTTATGATCCGATACAGAGGGCTGTAATGAATCCCCAAGGTGAAATTGTATTCTATACCACCCCTCAGGCCATCAGGGATATGGTTCAATTTAAAACCCAAAGGAAACTGGTTCCTTTATCCCTACTGGACTTAATCAACCAAGGGACCAAAGTACTCACAGAGGCAGAGATCCTGAAATTAAATCAACTGTTTATTAGCAAGTCAGATACAGTGCTGCATCCTCCCATCTTTGATGGATACCTAAATCAACTTGGACTGGACCTGGCCCATATGGTAAGCTCAGTACTGGGTTATAAATCAATGGAGTTTATAGAGGAAATTGTGTTAGTCATGATGACAATGTTCACCCCTGGTAAGGCCCCCATCTGCTATGACTATGCCACATATATTTCTGACAAGATACATGAGCAATTCTTGCACTTATCCAAGGAGAGGGTGTTCAGATATACTTCATATATTTATCATCTTATTCTTTATCACCAACATGAAAAGTTCTCCTTTGAAATCAAGAGAACTGATGCAGCAGGAAACCCAAGATCAGTGGTGTATTGGAGCTCAGTTTTCCATGTGCGTGCATATTCGCCTTATACATATTGTGAGTTCATAGATTTGTTCATTCATCCAGCCTTATCTTTGCTCATGACAGAACCTCCTCCAAGACTCTCTGATGAAATGCAGAGAATTCTACAGTTGTCCACTGCCTACAGCATAGGAGACTGGTATTTTTACCAGCATCACACTGTGATTAGGATATATGGGTGTGAGCTACGTCCATTCAGGCTACCCAGATTTGTGCCCATGAGGCTCTTTGCCCTAGAGTATTTCAGACAATTCGGCAATGCCGATCAGATCCATTTTGTAGGGAAAGGCAAGAAGGCACAATTAAAAGTTAAGAACCAGCTTGGTCATTTTGTTTTAAACAAAAGAGAAAGATGGAAGGAGGCAGATAGGATGCTGGAAGGCCTTGGCCTAACACTCAGTTTCCTTTGGAAGCCCTACGACCCAAATGGCTTTATATCTTCGAGAAGATTGAAATACAAACTCTCTAGCTATGAGCATGAGAGCAAGCTCCATATATCAAGACATGCCAACCAACCAAAATGGAAGAAAAACACCTTAGTAGAGCCTGTATCTCAGGAAGAGCTAGTTGAGAGGGCTAGAAGACATTTGTTGAAAATGGCTGACTTGGAATGTCCCTCTCAGGTGCCTGCTCTAGCAAATCCTCACACAACAGCACCTGCTTCCTCCTTTGCATCACAACAAGAGGCAGCACAAACTTCAGTACAGGGCAAGGGAAAAGACAAAGAAATGGAAGAAGCAGAGGATCAACAGGGCCAACAGGGCCAGCAAGACCAACAACAGCAACTCCAGCAACAACAGCAACAAATTGATCATCAGGATCAAGAAAAACAAAAAGCAGAAGGCCGGGCAGCCACTCAAGAAAGAGTAACCAATATGGCGCCTCCTAGACAAGATTCTAGGATAGACTCCTCTGTCCTCCAAACCCCTCAAAAGGAGGACACTAGCAGAAAGAGAGAGAGGGAAACACCCCTCACAGAAACATCAGATAAAAGGCAAAGACTCAATCCTTTTTCAGAAGAAGAAATACACAGCCTGGAGACTTCTGCCAGCTCATTGCATCAAGAGCAGGACAAGGCAGCACTTGGGGAGTTCAGCTCCTCAGGACAACAGCAGAGTACAGCTGTAGGCATAAAGGAGCAATTTAAAGAGGCCAAAAGGAGGAGTGAGCCAATAAAAATTCGGCTCTATAATCATTTGTTAGATATGGCCCCTGCAAACCAACAAAGGCTAATGGTTGCCTTTGATGTGCAAGAAGGCAAAATGACTATGAGCCATTTTGCCCCTACAGTGCAGCAACCTCAAACAGCTGCAGATTATATAAGGACAAACTTAGAAGTCCTTTCAAAGGACATCCACCCCATGGACCAAATCGAGCTCCACAAGCAGACGGGTGAGATGGTCTATGCCACTCTGGCAGATAAGACCTTGATAAATTATAGGCTGCAAAATAGCTTAAATAACACTGCAGCACAGCTTGAGTTGGAGAGGGCATCCTCTCAAGCTAAAGACAACAGAATCAAGGCATTGGAGGAAATAATTATAGAGTTTGGGCATGATCCCAATGATGTTAAGGCAATACAGCAGGTCCTTAAACTAAGGGATGCAGATATAGCTGCAATCAAGAAGAAAATGAAGATCCCCCCAACTCTACATCCACAAACAGATGATGTTGCCCAGCAGAGGCGAGAAAAGGATGTCACTGCATTATTAATGACATTATATAAAGAACTGGTGGAAACACAGGAAAAGCTGCAAGACACTGAGACAACTTTAGAAGCAGCTTTACAAAGGAGGGAGACAGGGCAATCTTCAAAGCCACCCACAGAACCAATAGACCTTGAGAAGACCCCTCAAGATATTACCCCTCCTAAACAACAGGCACAGCAAGATGCTCCAAGCACCACAGCACCAGCCACTACAGCACCAATAATAGAGCAGGCCAAGAGCCTGGACATGCAGAAACTAAGGCAAGAAATCCAGGTGCTAGAATCCCAAATGTCAGAACTCAATCAAGCCAAGGAAAGCTTAGCAAAGATAAATGAAAAATATGATAAGTCTAAGCAAAATGTGGCTGAGAGGGAGAGAGAAGTAAAAGCTCTGAAGAAAACAATTGCAGAGCTAGAAAAAGAACTCAATTTTGAGAAGGTTACAGCAGAGCTTAAACAAGTAATTTGGACTGCCATTGGACAGTCAATAACCAACCAATGGGAGTACATTGATGCCATATATGAGCAAGTGGGACTAATTGGAAGGGCAAGGAAAGAGTTACACAGAGCAAGAAACTCCCTAGGTAACATGGCAGACCTTGCCCCCAGAATGATTGAAGTTCTCAACTACAGGACAAGTTCCCAGCTGGTCAAAATGGGAATTGGTAATAGAACAGAAACCATTTCTCTGATCAAAAGAGCCACAACAATGAAAAATTTGATCCAAACTCTAGACAGGAGAATTCAAGATATGCAGGCAAATATAAACAAATTTCAGAATAGGTTCTCGGCCCTGCAGGACAAAGGACTGCCCAACTTACTAGAATCAGGAAAGTTACTTTCTCATGAAAAGTACATCAAAAGGGTAAGTGCTTTTGCAGCAATTCAGATTGCTGAGACAACAGGGACATCTTCAGCAGGCCCACTAACAGGGCAAATTCTTTTTGAAAAATTAGACAATTTGTTTTTTATTAGGAATGAAATATCACATCTGTTTGATGAGCCCCCCCATTTCTACAAGTACACAGACGCTGATGAGACCTTAGGGTCAATTTTGAGGCATCAGCTTCCTCCTCCAGATACATGGCAAGATTTGATAAAATTACTTTTAAACCAAAGTTGAGAGGATTAAATCTTTTCGATAAAAAGGTTTATACTACGCATACAGATAAGCAAAAGTCATAACAGCAAGTATGAAGACGCTGAGCCAACTCAGCACAGGTACTCGACATCAGCAGCAGCATCAGCAAGCACAGGTGGCAGGGCCAAGAAGATACAAAAGTCAGAGTGGCAGAGCAATTCATTCTACATTTATGATAAAGCCGCACAGCTGACTCCGCAGTGCCCAAAGGTCAAAATTTATCCTGACAGGAGTAAAAGGCTTTTAAAGTATCATTTACATTTGCTATTACTTCTCATCTACTCTCTTTGTACGAATGTAAGAGATATTTTCCTCTCGGATGACTCAATACCTAAGATATTTCTGTATGAGACATCTATATATTCCCACTCGCATTTGTTTAGAGGGGTTGGACTCCGGATGTAAAGAAGCTCTCGTTTTCTCTTCTGCTATTCTCATATTGTAAAGATTCAGACAGCTAATACAAAGAACAATGGGATTTCTTCAGATATTGTCTCTCATGATAACTTGCTGGTGTGTGGCTCAAAGTTGTAGGATTCCTGTGTATTCCATGGCTCAATAAGTTTCCTTATTCCTTTCTGTTGCAGTTATATTCGCTATAGTTCTTGTATATCTCATGTTTCCCATGTATATTAAATCTCTGAATAGCCGGGAAAAAGAATAACCCATGATTTAATCTTTGATTACCCTGAGTTCAATCCTAGCTGTTTTATGTGTTTTCTTCAGTTATGGTATTTAAAGGGTAACTCATCAGTGCTGCCTTTAATACTGTATCATCACCAGAGCACGTTATTCCAGGAATTCAAGAAATTTCTCCCAGATAACAGACCTCTTTCACACCAGTCAGCTTAAGTAAAAAATTCTTCATTGCTTTTTGCTAAGTTGCTTCCATTCCGCTCTCAATCTTTAAATTTTGTTTCATAGGATACATACAGGCCCTGCATTTACCTCCACCCTTCAGTCAATACCTTAAGGGAACAATAGTCCAAGACCCCATAGCCCAATGGATTAGTTTCACCTGAAAACAGACATTACAAGCTATCAGAAGCATCCTCCCAACCAAACACAAAAACAACCAAAACTCACTTCATAACTAGCCTAAAAACTTCACTAAAAGCAGTGACAAACCTAATAGAGAGAGCCCTCTCTGGTTACAGCTGGGCTAGAAGCTGTAGCCCAAAGATTGGTTAGTGGTTACCCCGGCCGTGTTCTCTTAGGAGTCAAAGAGAACAACCTGGGTGTTAACATAAATGGCGACTCCACTGGGGAGTTTAGGATCTGAAGTCTAAAAATTAGTCAAGAAGCTTTCAAACTGCTCCCATATAAACATCTGCAACTTGAAGGTAGAGCTGATCCAGATATTATACTTAACACAGATGCTTACAATCCTTCCAAAAATCCTGACCAGTCCTTGCTGTACCCTGTGCTATACAAACGTTTTTACAAAATCCAAAAGGAATAGCTCAGAAGCTGGCTCCCAAGAAAAATTTTCGGCATACTAGGGCCAATCCTGATCCTAATCCCCCTTCCATTTTTCAAAACCCCAATACAATCCCCAAGTTTTTTAGGAACCAGCAAAAACAAGAACAACTTGCTGACATTAGCCAACAGTCTGAGCATCCTAACCCAATCTCCACTCCCATCAAAGTCCTTTTTCGTTCCACCCCTAACTCACCTAGCTCCCCATCAACATCTCAAAGTTCCCCACCCATCCTTCCTCTCCTACACACATTATCTTATCCCACACTGTTACACCCTCTGTACCTATCACCCCTGTGATACCTATTGTTCCTCTTGTCCCAGTTGTCCTAGTCAACCCCCAAAATCTAGTAAATATGGCCAGATATGCACCTCTGCAACTACCTGCCAATCCAGTGGCCCTACCTCAAGATTATCAAGCTAAAATCTCATACTTTGACTCCACTGGCCCTTACTCAGCCATACAGCATGCCAAGAGAATGCAAGATCATTTCGAAAATTATGAGATAGATGATGAAACTGTGAGGATGAGAATATTTATCCAAAGTTTGACAGGGGATGTGCAAACATGGTTTAGATCACTTCCTGCAAACAGCATCACAACCCCTGATGAACTCTACCAATCCTTCAAAAATAGGTGGGAGAAAAAGAAGGACCCTTTACATATACTTGGTGAATATGACATGATCAAAAGAGGTCCTCAAGAGATAGTTTTGGAATACTGTGCTAGGTTTAATAATGTCTATAATGCTATACCTCAAAATCTAAGACCTCCCCCGGATTTAGCCTTATACAAATTCCCAGATGGATTTGACCCAGACATGGCTTACCAATTAAAAGAAAGAGCCCCTCAAACCCTCGAAGAAGCTCAGAGAGTTGCTGTAACGGTTGAAGCAAACCTGATTGCTAAGAGGAACAGGGCTAAAATAGAAAAGATAGTTGCCTTTAAGGAAGAGCCCTCAGCCTTAGACCAGAAACTGGATGCAATAATTTCTGGTATGAAAAGGTTAGGTGACAGGGTAGAATCTGTGGAAAGAAAATATTCATGGGAAGCACCACCAAACAACCCTAACAGGAATCCAAACTTTAGAAGGAACCAAAATCCTAGTGGGAGCAAAGTCAACAATGATCCTGAAATAAGGCCACCATTTCAAGAAAACTATGTTGAAACATCCTTATCAGAAGAACAA
>APFE030487488.1:39407-59302 GCA_000404065.3 Pinus taeda | reverse complement strand
CCAATTTCAAGAAGGGAATCAGGTCTTTTTGAGGCTGCAACCCTATAAGCAAACATCACTCAAAGACAAGGGTTGTCAAAAGCTCTCTCCAAAATTCTATGGACCATACCAAGTACTTCAGCGAATTGGAGAAGTGGCTTACAAGTTGGCTTTGCCACGTACAGCAAAAATCCACCCAGTTTTCCATGTATCGTGCCTCAAGAAAGTGATTGGGAACAATTGCCGAGTTCAGACTAGTCTCCCGGAATTGGACGAAGAAGGATCCATCTGGCTTCAACCAGAACAGGTCCTCGACACACGAGTCAAGAAACTGCGCGACCGCATGATTAAGGAAGTCCTCATCAAATGGAAAGACACCTCTCCAGAAGATGCAACTTGGGAGCCAGCCACTATTCTGCAGCAGTTTCCGCAGCTTCAGCCTTGAGGACAAGGCTAGTCTTAAGGGGATGGGCATGTTTGGGTCCCACCCTAACCCCCTTATCTATGTAATGGGACCACGTCATAGTCAAGACTCAATAAAGCCCATATTAATAATTGTAAGTGGTTAATCCGCAATTAATAACGGAACCACAGTTAGTTGCAAATGGGTCGTAGTATTATATAGATGGTATTAGTAATACGCGGTATTGGCCTGTGGTATTACACGTAGGAGTCATATATAAAGGATAGAAACACCCTACGAAGAGCATCGTGTCTATTTTGTAATCGAGCTCTGCTCTATTGGAGGTTGCCCCCTCGAAGAGGCTAGTGAACATTACTCTCTGAATAATAAAATCATTGCTATTATGTGTTCTAGGTATCTTTTCTTCGCATATTCTATGTTTTGGGTCTCTTTTCTTCGCATATTCTGTATTTGGGTATCATTTGCAGGTTAAGAGCATAACAAGAATATTATAGATCTGATATGAAAATATGAGACAATGCAAATAAACCCAGAAATAGATAGAAATGATTCTTTATTGATCAAACCCTTAAGGTAGGGCAACACCATACATTCACTCTTTAAGGAAGGAGAATACTCCACAAGCCATATGTTTGTTCATACAAGAATACTTCTCTTCATATCCCTCCATGTGGAGTCTCTAGCCTCTATATAGGCCTCATACATACAATACCATGCATCATTACCATGGTTTACTCATACCATCAACTAATACCATGGGCCCATTACATTATTATTAACTACTTTGGTCCCTTACATGACATGGGTTAACCACCTTATTTATTACTATGGCCCATCCCATTATTACATTATTACCTTGGGTACCTCCCTCGGTACCCCATATTACCCCCCTAGGTATATAACAAGGATGAAGTCTTCAGAGATGGTAGGCTAGATGTAACCATCACATTAAAATTTTCTAGGTGGTAGCATAACTAGATAAATGTCCATCACACTTCCCTGAGTGGAATTCATTAAGGACTTTCTCGGCCTCCTCAAGTGTGAAAAACCTTCATAAAATGGTATCGATACCACAATGGTAAAGGGTGTCGCAGATAATGATGTAATTTCAGGCCTGGTAATGAATACGTCGATTCTCTGAGCGAGAGGTATTAGACCAGAAAGTCTGGGTTTGGAGATAAATTAAGAAATATCCATACCACAGGTCAAATGATGAGATAAAAAAATGACTCATCGGGGATAGAATCTTTAGATGTAGATTTTGAATCAGGGGAAGGAAGATCATACATTAGTTCCAGGAAAACCAAGGATTTATTTGACTTCGATTTGATTAACTCCAGGTCAAGTTCTTGTATAATTACAATCCATTTCGAGTACTTTCTCGCCATCAATTGACGTGACAAAATGCATTTCATAGGGTTTCAATCTTAAATGACCATAAATTTCTCAAGCAAGATGTAATGGTGAAACCTTAGGACGACTTGAACGACCACCAAAGCCAAATTTTCTACGTGGGAATATTGGATATCAGTATTGTTAATATTCTGATTTAGATAATAAATGGGATGTTTAGTCCCTAAATCATCTTCTTTGACCAATACCATTGCTATAGTAGAAATAGCAACAGCAGATACAAGAAGTAGTCGCACTAATAATCAGGGGGATATACAAGAGATGCCTGAACTAGTACATATTTCACGGCATCAAATTATTTCCGAGCCACATCATTCCAATGGAAGGGAATCCCTTTTTCAGCAAGCGAGTGAATCCTTTAGTCAAATAAACATACATAGAATCTTTGTAGGAAGCTAGCCTTCCCTTGGAGTCGTTGAAGTTGAATGAGTGAAGAAGGAGCAAGAAAATCAACGATTTCCTATACTTTCAATGGAACTGTTACACAGTAAAATGTCACTGCCATCATGTCAGTCTCCCTATTGTGTTGTGAAACCACATTCACCTATGCTCATGCTCCTCAAAATGGCTAAAAAACCCTCTTTGCCTAAGTTATCTGGGTCATTGCGTCTGTTTATTAAATAACCGCGCTGACAGGCGGAGGCCAGTGTATCTGATGCACTGCCAGCGCGGAAGCACACGTCTTTTCTGCGCTGGTCTGATTTTACGGACAGCGCGCCCTCCGTTTGCCCTGTTGAGCGCTGACCGAACCCCCTCTATAGTTGATCTGCGATGTCAGCACGCCAGCTCAGTGTCTCACCCGCGCTGATCCTGTTTGGGCGAATTTGTTCTAACAACCAACCTTCCAGATCCCTCCAGACTTGGTTGTGAGCATTGTTGAGGTCGCCATCCTTTCTCTGGCATGTTTGTTCGACTGACCATCCACTTATCTTGGGGAAAGCTCATCCTTTACCTATTCATGGAGACTCCTTCTCCTTTATAAGCCTCCTCCATTGCCCATGAGCAGCTAGTTTGGAACATATAGACTTTGATTGAGGAATTCTTAGTGCATTAGTGCTGCTCTTTGTAGGCATTTGGTGTGTTGTGTGAGGATTGCTTTGAGCTTGAGGAAGGTCATGAGCTTGTTGCCTTGTATGTGAGAGAGAGACCTCTTTGACTTGGGAGATTTGCTTCAAAAGTGAATGCTTGGAAGACATGCTGGCTGGACCCTCTAGAGAAGGACTCAGCGTCAGGACTTCGGTTGTACCTTACTCTATTTTCTGATTAATAAAGATAGATGACTAATCTTATGGTTCCATTTCCATTTGTCCTATGAATGATTAATGTAAATTGTATCCTTCCTGACTGATACATAGTTGTTTTTAGTAGATTTTACGCCCTTGTTTGCCCTCTCTTTGCTTGTGCAGGTGTTCGTCCGCGAGGATAGCGGGGAATTGTGATCGGCTGGAGCGAAGGAGCGAGAGGATTATCTCTTTGACAAACATAGCGTTGGAATCCAAGTAGGTTACTCTTACCCACTTGTTAATTACAACTAGGAACCTGCGGTGTAGCATTGTTTGATTGTTGCTAGACCCCTGTTGGGCTAGTATGGATCGCCTCTATCCGTAGAGGGGATTTACCTATCCAACACACATCATTTCCACTTGGTGACATATTTATTTTGTCCACCATTTATTATTTTTTTCAATTTTTGTCACCACTTTATACCACTAAAATAGGAAAAATGGATTTTGAGGGGCCAGAAGTCATATTTTGACCCTCAAAGTGGACCCTAGAAGAATATTAGGGTGGAAAGCATATTTTTTAAGTACGTATAAGCCCCCGGGCCCCAACATCTTTTAGGCTCATTTATTTTAAAAAAATTGAACAATTTAATTAACAATCCCATTCTGCGAGAATTTTTAATAAATTAAAAAATCCTATCAAAACCTAATCAAATTTCATGACACTTTAGATATGTCCTAGTATGGTAATATACATCGACTCTAGGCATTATGATGGACCCAGGGCTCAATCATCAAAGCCGCCACTCCAACTTTGGAGGTAGGTGATTGAAAAAACTCAATTAATTATTCATTGTTGAAAAGCAAGAATAATTAGCTGGATGAAAACACACTCTAGAGTGTACTCACTCGACGATCAAGTACCAAGTTGTCTAGGCCTTTCATAAAATTTCATCATACTAGTGACATTTAATACAATTTCCCACAGGGTTGCGAAATTTGAGGGAGAAGAATAGAGAGGAGAGAGAAATGGTCAACAGGTACTTGTTGACTCCTGGTCTTCTGAAGAAAAAAAATGATGAGTGCCCTGTACATTGGGCCATGGGGTCTTCAGGTTCTGCTTGGTGCAACCTAGCATATAACACTCTTCAAGGTTTATCTTATCACCACAAGGGAGGCTTCCCTGAACAAGACTCTTGCTATATATCCCGATGGCAATAACCATAAAAGGAAGTAAAGTTTCTATGTGTATCTTATACTGCCTATAAAAGAAACACTTGGCTCTGTTAATTGCTGCAAATTACTCAATAAGACATCTGCCAGGTTCTTTTCTTACATCATCTCTTCACACATTCAACAATATATCTCATAGGGAAACTACTTGGAAACCTAAGTGACAAAACCAAGACCTTCTTATGTTGTAATTCCAAGTGATAAGGTACAATCTATTCATATTGGAAATGTATGTAATAACTTTAGAAACAGCGAATGTAAGTTTCATCTTGAAATACCAACATTTCAAAACCAACATTGAACTCGCTCATGCATTTATCTTCTTGAATATGAAAGAGTAATCATTGAAACTATCCACAGGTTGCAACTGTTATGAAAAGACCCTGATCCTAGTGGGTTGAAGCATGAAACAGAGAATTAATTCTAAGTGACTATTCTTTAAATATTTTACAATTAGTGAATGACTAAAGGTTGACGAAGACCATTAATGATAATAGTCACACTTCATCTGAATTAAAGAAAAAGTATTGCAAGTCTTTCAAGTATTTCTAGACATACTATGGAATTTCCACTTTTGGTTCTGAATGAGAAAAATAAACAATATGTCAAATATTGCTATGAAAACCCAGATTTGCATTTTCTTTGTTGAAGTGGGCATAATCTGTGAAGAATAACTTATGCACACCATTTTATCAAGCATTTAGAATTCAGTTCTACTCATATGTTCATGCCCAAGATAATAAGACATTTCAGTGCTAAAACTCACATAACATGGTTATAATGCACATAAGAATAGCTGGAATATATTTCCAAGCATTACGGATTGTTTATTGCTCACAAACGCACACGTGAAACTTTCATTCAAGCAAATCAATACAAACTACTACACAAGCATGAGTTTATTTTCAAACACGTTGGAAACAAACTTTGCACAGCAGTAATATATCTATTACAGCAGCCCAAAGAAATGTTGTGTATGTGTTATTTTAAATGTGGAGCAAGAGAGGCATCCTCCCAGCAAACCTGTGATTCATGAATCTGCTGATGTCAAGCAACCCAACTTGTTTGCACCTCAGAAATACAAACCACTTCCCCTTTTTTAATGGATATGGCAAGCTAGAAATTGTCCTTGGCAACATAAAGCCCTTTAAATATCTAAATTGAACCAAGCTTCTCTACCTCTTAAACTTAGAGGGAATTTTCCTTGGCAGTACAAAGCCCTTTAAATATACACATTGAACCAAGCCTCACAACTTGTTAAACATAGAGTGGAAATCGCAGATTTATGGCTAAAAAATAAAAATATATCAGTGCCTTATTCTAGCTTGGCATCCTAAACATAGGCATTTTTAAGTGTCTTGGATCATTTGAAGCAAGCCCACAATTAAATATTGAAGGCAGTAACAATGCCCAAGACTGTGAGATCAAGAAGAAGGATTTGAAGCAGCCTCCAATGATCATGAAAGGCAAAGGTGTGTAGACCTTAAGTTGGGGAAGAGTCAACCAAAAATGAGAGAATAGGTTACTTTGGTGATAGTGGTGACTATTCTAGTAGTTCTTGCTTGGGTTGCACCTTCTAGATTAGAGATTTTTTCATTCAATTGAAAGAAAACTATTATTAGCTCTACTATTAGCTCTTACTGGCCATTGATCCCTCTGTAATTCATCAAGAAGCTGCAAAACAAAAGGCTACAAAGGTAGTCCACAATACTATTAAAAATAATGAAAGTACCCTTCCTGTTACCAATCATCAGGTTGTAGCCACCACTTCCATTGGTGTTGGAATAAAGAGGGCTCATAGCAAGAAGAAGAGGAAGGAATGCCTGGTTAAAGCTGATTCTTCCAACGATTTCTTGTTGACATTTAAGGATCAGTTTAGAAAATTTCCTGTTGAGTTAGTTTAATTTGACATAACAGGTTGGCTAACAAAATAACAAGTTGGCTAGCTAAATGCAATAGTTCACAATAGACAGTAGAGGGAGTTGAATATGTAGTGTTTATAACAAATTGTTATCTCTTATATGTTTTTGCAATTTGGACGAGTTTTACCTTGAATTCAAATGAATAAAACAATACTATCCAATTTGCTTTTCATAGAAGCTAATTGGCAGTTGTATGACCAGAGTTACAATAACCACTTTTGGATAGTACAACAGATCTACAATGCCTTTCCACATAAGAAAAATAAAAGTAATATTCTACTTAAATTGAACTTGGACCATAATACAAACTACGATGAAAAATATCTACCTTCATATTTGGCAAATTACTAATCTGTTGAAGTGTGGTGTTATGTTTTCTATGTTTCCAGAAGATCAATATGCATTCGTTGTTTTATTTTAGAATCTAGATAAGCCATACAAAAACATGTTGAAGGCCAGTTATTTGGTCCCAATTCTTTTCTGGAATCGTTTCAGTTAGTGCCAAGGATTAGAAACAAACAGAAACAAAATGATACTCTAGGTCTTTTACTTTTACTCATTCAACCCCAGTTTGCTTCAAGATTTGTTCATGCCTCATTTGGAGATGCTTAAATTGAAGTTTACAAGAAGGTTTTTCTATGAGGTAAGCCCCCGTGAGAGAGAGATTCTGAAGCAAAGACATGCTTTTATTACTATCATCCAAATCATAGCAAGAAATTGCAGAATTAGGAAAATCAGTCAAGTTTCAGAAGTTTTATATATTTGGATACAATAAGGCTTAATAAGTTAGGCCTCTCCTTGGTTGTTATTTACTCTTACCTCCTAATTCTTCCCATCTGCCCCGGTAGAAGACATCAGGTCTTGACAATACAAACTTATTTTATAATATTGCACTGGGAAAAAAATGACATCAGATCATAGTACTGATTACCAGCTCAGTGAAGGCGTTGAAGTGGCCAGCCTTCTATTTATAGAAACATGTTTGGATTTAATAAGAAGAGAAAAGTTGCTAATGAAGGATCATGCTTGCCAATTACTATCAACTGTTAATGGCAGTTTGGATTGTAAATGTCTTTTAGTCTTCTTTCCTAATAAAGTTCTAGATATTTAATTCCTTTCTTAATTTGAGCAAATGTTTAACTTTATTATGTGTAGGAATGGATGTTGACGAAAATAAATCAACTCTACAGCAAGGGGAGGGAAAATATCCTTCAAATGCAATTGTTGGTAGATGTTTAGGAACTTCTGCAAGTGCACTAGGGAAATCAATTTTTGTGGAAAGTGGAAGTGGTGTATAAAGAGGTAGTGACGCAACAATTGCAACACCTTCCAGAAACAATCATATGGAAAGGGTACAACGTTTATATATTCATCAGCAGGACTTAGATTCTTCGAATACTGCGGGGTGAGTCTCATTCATTACTCTATGTTGATGGCTTCTTGGGGTTGTGTATTTGTCATGTTTGAGATAGAGCATTACTAATCGGTTGTACCTTTTCACTTGAACAACACAAAGAAGAGAAAAAGAGTTCCTAGAGTCAATGGTGGGGAGAAGGGTGAGAGGGTACTCTGACAGTTCATCATGAAAGGTGTATCTTCACAATTCACCTATTCTCTTTCTTTTTCTGAATGAAATTTTCTTTTGGTACATGTTGATGGATGGACGACTTTATGTTTTTGGAGGTAATGGAATTGATATAAATCGATAGTAGATTCGTATGTGTTTGTTCTCGTAATGGCAATCATGGGGCACAGAGGGAGGCCAAAAGCAAGCCAGGTGTGGACCTCTCTAGCCATGGAGAGAATGTGGATAGCTAATATGTGTGGAGTTCTGTTTAATCCCTGTGGTTGACTAGCTCAAAAAAAAAATCTTGATCCACTGGCAAATAATGTTTCTCTTGTTATACATGGTGTCCTTAGGGCATGCTTGTAATTATATTTGTATTACACATTGTCCTCAGGGGTTTGTTTCACTTACTGTCAATTGTTTAACTATGTCTAGTCAGTCAGAAGGTTAAGAGCAAGTGTCAGGCCACATATAATGAGGTAACAACATGACCATAGAGACTACTTATTATTTAGCAATTGTTCCTTGTTTATTTGTTAAGTATGACTCCCATTTTTTTCTCATCATCTTATCTTAATTAAATATTGAAATTCTAATATGTAGCACTTTGGAGCAAGCAATGCAGAAGGCATCTCTGAATGTTTTTACCATTGCATATAAAATGCTACAAGTAGTAATGATTGACACATAGTACAATCAATGGGAATTGTTACATCCCCAGATCTCTAAAATTGATCAATATGACTAAATCAATGGTGATATAGCCGGGTAAGTAAAATGAATACTGGTTCAAGTGAAAGTTATGGAAATGATATGTTGAGAATGCCCCCTAGGCACATGCTCCAGCAGGCATTAGGAATGGATTCAATGAACCAGTGGCATGCAGAAAGTGTTAAACGGGACTCGTCTCTGAGAGGAATAGTGAACATGCATTATCAAGGGAAAAAAGGCTCTTGAACAGGCAAACTTTGCGCAGTCAAAGGTGACTAGGACATGCTCACAAAACAGTACTATGAATGCGAGAGAGGTATTAAATTTATTCACTCTATTTGGACTTGAAAGAAATATCTAATCTTTGAAAACTGTGGATCCTTGTAAGAAGTTCAATTTGTCAGTATTGTGTGTCCTTTTATCTCAATTGAAAATACTTCATGCTTAGATTGTTGATATCATATGCTTGATTTGTTTGTAGCCCTTTTGTAGTAAGTAATTGTTTCCTTTGCGGGATGTTCTTAATTCAAATTTACAAACGAATTTAAGAGAAAAACTGGGAGGAGGAGATCCTAAAGGCTTTTCTATAGGTTATGCTTCTACAAACTCATACGTATTTGACAGTGCCACAAACATGTCTAAGTGTCTTGTTCAAACAAACCAACATCTTTATCAAGTTAAGGTTTTGGTTCAAGTTTTTTTATTAAGTAATTTATCTATTTGTTGGTCCACCATCTTTTACTAGTTTTTTATATTATAATGTACTGAGATGTTCAATTTCTACTTATAAATTGTTTCTGCCGAGCCAAAACGCTCTTGACCTTCTAAGCAAGTCAGATAATCCAAAAGAAAGTGACGCATTAAAACGCACTATATTCGGAACTTCAATGTAGCTAGCTATAGTTTTCCAACAACATGCAACAAGCTACCCCTAATTTTATCTCACCATACCTCTACTAGGAGAGATTCTATTGGCCTTCAATTGGTGGCTCAACTTTCATGGCACACTAGTAAGCAAGCAAGTTTTCCCTAAAGTTGTGGATCCATAAGGCAATCCTTCATCAATTAATCAATGCAGCTAGCTATAGTTTGCCCACAACATGCAACAAGCTACCCCTATTCTTATCTCACCATACCCTTGCTAGGAGATTCTATTGGCCTTCAACTGGTGGCTCAAATTTCATGGAATATATGGTCTTAGTTGGATTTCCAGTATACTTTTGAACTGTATTTTCATTTTATTTTTTAGTACTATTAGATATTATATCTTACCTCATTTTATGGTTAGCATTGTATAACAAAAACATGCGTTGTGTTATGTAATTAATGCTAACATGTAATATTGATTTTTTTTTGTCAGAATGCTATAGGTAATGATTGCCAAGACAATGATCACGATGATGATCCAAACTATGCTCAACATATATGAGGATGAGGATGAGGATGATGGTGGTGAAGGAGGAAATGATGATGATAGTTGTGGTGTTGGTGATGATATGGATGAGACTAATGAGGATGGTCAAGATGATCATGAGGATGATCTTGGTGGTGGTAGCTAGGCATGCACATGCATTGTTTTTGATGAATAAATTATTGTGTAGAATGACATTGTTATGTTTAGATGGGTGTTGTGAATTTACCCTATATCAATGAAACATTTTGATTTTCTAATCATACAATGAGTTTGATTTTATTAAAGATGATGATGATGATGATGATATTATCATTATTATATTTTTATTTGATTTATATATTGGAAAGTATCATCATTGTTTTGATAGAGAATTATAATGTATGGTGATATTACAATCTTTGGATGTATGTTGTTTATTTATCGTAGAATAATGATATTCATGAAATATTTTGATTTGTTAATCATATTTGAATTTTAGTTGTTTTGATTAAAAATAATACTGATCTTATTAGTATTATGTTGCTATTTTTTACATATGTGTTGAAAATTGTCAATGAATCATTGCATATGATGACATTGCTATTTTTTTGGATGGATGTTGTCAATTTCCCTTAAATTTCTTTACAAATGATTTTGAATTGTGATATCTTCTTTAACGATATTTAGAAACTATGATATATTTCACTATGCAATTGAAATTAGTAAAATGAATTTATAAAGGGGGTCATATATGTAAAGAAAAATATATTGTACATAAGAATTCAAATGCGGATGTAACCATGGATGCAAAATTGAAAGTAAAATTGGATGTTAAACTATGAATTAATACAAAATGCAAACAATGACACAAAGTGTTTTAAACTAGAAGTGAAAAATTGTGCAATAGTTGACACAAAGAAGAGAACAAAACATGGCATACAAAAGGATATCAAATTGGGCAAAAACAAGGGCACATAAATGGACACCAAATTAGATGCAAAAAAAGACAGACAACTAGATGTAAAATAAGATGCAAAGTTGAGTGCTAAAAAGAAGCAAAAAATGTTACAAATTAAGATTCCAAATGATGATGCAAATAATGGTGTAAATTTGAGATGCAAACTAGGGAAAAAGAAAAAAAAAAAATGTAAGAAAAGACATAAAACAAGATTCAAAATGGGGCTGAAAAAAGGTGAAACCAAGGATGCCATATTGGGTGTAAAAAATGATGCATAATCAGATGCAAATTTAGGCTCAAACTTAGACACAAAATTATATTGAAATGTGGACACAAAATGAGGCAAAAAAAGATGCAAATTTGGATGGTGAAAATGATGTAAAACTAGACACCAAAAAAATGCAAAATTGGATAAAAAAAATTGGGTGTAAATAATGGTGCAACATTGAGCACATAAGTAGACACAAAAAATGGTGCAAAAATGGGCATAAAAATAGCTCAAAATTGGATGAAAACTTGGTGCAAAAACAAATAGAAAAGTAGACGTAAAAATTGGCTCTAAATTGAATGTACCATTAGACACAAAATAAGATGCAAAGGTGGACACAACACATGACTCAACATAAGATGCAAATATAAATGCAAATTTGGATGCTCAAAATGATGTAACATTGGATGCAAGAAAGGGTGTTAAAAACGATGCAAAATTGGATGCAACAAATGACGCAAAATATGGTGCAAAATGGGATGGAGAAAATGGAGACAAACCAAATATAAAAGTGGACGTAAAAAATGGTCCAAAAAAAGATGCAAAAATGGGCACAAAAATGGATGAAAAATTTGGTGCTAAATCAAATTCAACACATGGTGCAAAGATAGGCACCAAAGCTGGTGCAAAAATAGAAGCAAAAACTAGTGTAAGACTAGATGCAAAACCTGGCATAAGACTAGATGCAAAAACTGACACAAAATGGATGCAGAAAAAGACGTTAAATTGGATGCAAAATACGGTGTAAACTTGATGCAAATGATGGCGCAAAAATGGAAGCAAAGAATGACACAAAATAGGAAGCAAAAGACAATGAAAAATAGATGCAAAAAATGACACAAAACTAGAAGCAAAACCTGTCATAAAATAAGATGCGAATCTTGGTTCAAAATTTGATGCAAAAAATGATGCATAGTTTGGTGTAAAAAATGATGCAAAATCTAGCGTGAAAAAGGATGCAAAAGCAGGGGCAAAAAGTGACACTTTAAAAATTGTACAATAGAGCCAGATTTAGCGCCAAGTTGCTCATCATAATTACAAAAAATGCACTAAAATATGGCGCTAAATTTGGCACAAATCATTGGTTTTGTTGTAGTGAAACCAACTTTGGAGATTAGGATCTAGCCTTCCTAATCTCAGAGAGAGCTCTCTCTTTTTTATTTAACTTTGTTTAGTTATTTGATTTTAGGCTCGTTGTGATTGTGCTTGGGTTTTTTATTTAGATTTGGTGGTGGGATCACTTACTTAGATGAAAAAGGATTGTCTTTTACCATTGGTCTATGGAGTCAAATGTCAGACAAACAAGACTGGATCAAGTTTTAAAAAAAATGTCTACAAAGCAAGATAGAGGAGTTACTACAGATCTCAAAGGCTTGATGGTGAAATGGTTTCCAATTGGATCTAGGGAGAAATTAAGGGTTCCTTAGGCCGGATTATGAAGAGAAATGAAGAGGTCAACCGGGATGGGAGAGCAATTAAGGGTTCTCAAATCCGGATATCAGAGGAAAACATATAAATGATTAACTGTGCAAAACAAAGTGTATTTAAACAAATTCTGAGTTAAATTTCCAGTTAATTCATTCAAAATTGGATAACATTTAAGTTTATGAAACACATAAAAGGTAACAAACTCAGACAAAGAAGATACTTCACTACAACAGTTCATCTCATGAAATTTGGTACAATAACCCTTAGGTTTAAGATAAAAATAACTCTATAAATTTATAGCAATACACACCCAATACTTCGAATTATGAAGTATTTATACAAAAAGAATTTACAAAATATCCCAAACTGTCTTCGGAACTAATCTAGGAGAAAGAAATATCTTCAGGAAAAAAGATAGAGACAGTTATTGAACTGCTGCTTGTTGTCCCTATTATTTAGGTTATGTTGGCTTTGATCTTTTGTCTTTTATTCTACTTTGTTGTTTGGTCTTCACGCTAGATATTTTATTTACTTTGACCTTTCATCTGATACACTTTGACTTGGCTGACCTACCAATATCATTTTACTGTGCCCTTTTACTTTTAATGTACATTTTACATTTTTATTGTGTATTTCTACAGTAAATCATTTAGTTTTTCCCATGTCTCATCATCTAGTAATTGGATATTGAGCATCTTTCTGTAGATCTCATATGCCTCTGTATACTTGGCAAAAGTAGGCTTATTAACAAAATGGTGTTTTACCTCATGCTGGAGGTAAAACAAATTCTCAAAAGTTTGATACAATACTTTTCCAATAGGTATACCCTTCATGGATGAAGTATTCACCTTATCTCTGGCCACTTCTCTAATCTTTTTATTATAGTCTTCCTGTGTCATTAACTCGTTGTTTATAACCAAGGGATTTGGTAAACCCTTTTGCCTCAAAATTTCAAACTTCTATTAAGTTTAGGTATGTTCTATGCTAGAGCAATTTATTTAAATTTTCACAGTTAGCAATCACATCAACGTTACAATAAACTGCAGATATAACATAATATAAAACACAGAATACAAGAGGACACAAGATATGGTGTGAGCCAGGGACAAACCCCACAATGTGTGGGGAAACCCTTTGATCAAATCTTCTTTTATCTTCAAAGTTCAGCAGTGAAAGAGAGAGAGAGTACATTTACAACAGAATTCAATACTTTGACTTATCTAGATCTTGCATAGATCATTTTGTATAATGATGAGATCAGTTGAAGACATTTTGCTTCAATTGATTCTCAAGGTGACTCCTTCACCTATCATCGTGTTGCATCTCGTCCATTTGTTGCACTTTACTGTGTAGCGCACCATGCTGCACTAATCATGATAATCATCATGCCCCCTCATGTTCATGATCTTATTATGTTGCCCATACTAATATGCATCATCATCATGCTGTTGTCCTTACAGATGTGTATTATCATCATGTTGTTGTGCACCATGTCCAAGTTTTCATTCAACTGCTGCCCATGTCCATGTTCTCATGCTCCATGTCATCATGCATCATTATGCAGTTCATTCATACTATCACCTACAACAAAGTAGATCTCCTGGAAGCTCTTCGATGTTTCCATTGACTGTGACTAGAACTGCTTGAACAACGTATTATAGTGCAACCATTCTCAGCTCTTTCATCTACAGCGGCAACCATTTATGCCTGCTCTCCATCGCAACTGTTCCTTATATGATAACGGATTAGATATCATGTTGACTGTCTCCATGGACTGCATGTAATGAATATCTCCATCAGTCTTAATGAACAACGTATCACTGTGAATATGTTACATGTACATCATGTAAGGGTTGTTGCGTATGACAGTGTCTATGTTGTTGTATGTGACAAAGTATGAAGCTGCGTGTGACAGAGTATATGTATGCATGAGTTTCCATGTCTACGTGGAATCCTCATTACAGTGAAACCATCCGAATATTTCCACGCGTGAGTTCTGTTCTTTTATGGTTGCGTGAAACAGGTCTTCTGGACATCGTATAAGTGTTGCGTTTAGGGTTTCTATACAACATATGTGGGTTACTACCCAGCGTATTGACCAGTGTAACATATGACTGCGTTCCAATGTCTGTGTTTTATGTATACTACGTATGATTGTCCACAGTGACTACGTTTCATGTATGAGACGTTTACATGTATACGTTTCAATATATCTTCATTCCCATATGAGCGTATATATATATATATATTGGTCCACGCATCTTATACTGCCAGATCTATGACAACCACGCTGCCAGATCTAGGGTATGATAGCGTTCCATACCCATACACAGCGTATTATATGATCACGTTCAGCTTTTACATGTAATTACCAGCATCCAGCATTTACATTATTGCGTATGACTGTCCAGCGTTTTACTCCATGAAAGAACAGCGTATACATTCATCACGTTGCTTAATTAGGGCATCATCTTTTGGATCTTTTCTCTATCAAACCCAAAACAGGATGACGAGAGATCACAAGAGAGTGAGTGTGAAGAATGACTTAAAGTCTCCTTCTATTTATACTAAAGCGAGGATGACAAATAGACACGTCGGTTGGGCTTCTAGAGCCTACATAATAGTTGGTCGGCTTGATAATAATTTCATAAACAAAATAAATTCATATCTCCATAAATACTTATCAGAATCGGATGATCTTTGGATCAATCCTACACCTCTCGATGAGAGGGATCCAATAAAAATATCAGCTGCCATAAATAAGCTTACCCACATGGAGTTTTTCCATAGTTGCAAATTTAACACTCACTCTCAACTAGGGAGAACTCCATCCGTTTATCCATAAGTCTGACCGTATTATCTCTGCCATCAGTGCCCTACACTGTTCTGCCCAACTCTGCTAAGCTCTACTGGCTCTGCTCTACTCTACTCAGCTCTGTTGGCTTTGCTCTGCTCTGCTGGCTCTGCTAGCTCTGCTCTGCTTTGCTCAGCTCTGCTCAGCACTGCTAGCTCTGCTAGCTCTGCTCTGCTAGCTCTTCTCTGCTAGCTTTGCTCTGCTCAGCTCTGTTGAACTATGAAGAAGACGAATTGATTGATAATGTCTCATACCATTCTCCAATGACCCAAAGTCAGTCTCAGAGTGCATACCACTGGTCCCAGACCAGTCTCAACCAACCCAAAGTCAGCGTCACAGTAGGTACCACTCCTACTACTGGTCCCAAACCAGTATCGCAGTCTCAGAGAGTGTACCACTAGTCCCAGACCAGTGTCAGCAGACCCAAAGTCAACGTCATAGTATGTACCACTCTCACTGGTCCCAGACTAGTACTGCACTAACATGAAGTCAGCCTCAGAGTATGTACCACTGGTCCCAGACCAGTCTCAACCGACCCGAAGTCAGTGTCATAGTATGGTACAACTCCTACCACTAGTCCCAGACCAATATCGCAGGCTCAGAGAGTGTACTACTGGTCCCAGACTAGTGTCAACTGACTCGAAGTCAATGTCATAGTATGTACCACTCTCACTGGTCCCAGACCAGTCCTGCACTAACACGAAGTCAGTCTCGAAGTATATACCACTGGTCCCAGACCAGTCTCAACCGACCTGAAGTCAGCGTAATAGTATGGTACAACTCCTACCACTGGTCCCAGACTAGTATCGCAGGCTCAGAGAGTGCACTACTGCTCCCAGACCAGTCTCAACCGACCCGAAGTCAATGTCATAGTATGTACCACTCTCACTGGTCCCAGACCAGTCCTGCACTGACATGAAGTCAGTCTCGGAGTATGTACCACTGATCCCAGATCAGTCTCAGCCGACCCGAAGTCAGCATCATAGTATGTACAACTCCTACCACTGGTCCCAGACCAGTATTGTAGGCTTAGAGAGTGTACTACTGGTCCCAGACCAATCTCAACCGACCCGAAGTCAATGTCATAGTATGTACCACTCTCACTAGTCCCAAACCAGTCCTGCACTGACACGAAGTCAGTCTTGGAGTATGTACCACTGATCCCAGATCAGTCTCAGCCGACCTGAAGTCAACGTCATAGTATGTACAATTCCTACCACTGGTCCCTGACCAGTATCATTGATCCCAGATCAATGGAGGTCATCCTAGCATAGGGAGTACGGTAGATACAACGATGCGTCCATCGGTACTACTATGGTCTCTAACTTCATTTCCCTGCTCATTGATCAGATGAGAGGTACTTCCCATGAGTCCCAGACTACATGGGTAGGATGCCTCGACAGGAGAACTTAATCAATCCTGTACTCACAGGAGAACACATCGATCCTGCTACAATCGCCATGGAGAATACATCAATCCAGGCTGCCATGGAGAACACATCAATCCAGGCCTCATAGGAGAACTAATCATCCTGCTACATAGGAGAGAGAATCATCCTGTTCCACAAGAGAGCGAATCGTCTAAACCCATAAGAGAGTGAATCATCTTGTTCCAGAGCGCACCACCAGGGGAGGGTGAGTCACCCTGTGGTCGTATGTTGTTCCAATAGAACTGCAAGCCCCCTAGAGCTCCCAGAGCTCAATGTATGCAACATGCAAGACCCTTTTACAAAGGTCTCTCAACGACTCCAAGTCGTTCGGGAAGATCACAAATTTGATCTTTCCTTGGGGCTTTGTCCTATACATCATCCCAGTGCGATGGAGCCTGATACGGCAGTATTTGATGCCTATCTACTGGAGCAATTGTCAAATACGGGATTCCTCAATAATTGAATCCCACCTATGGTTGTCACAGAGAATCACAGTGGTATTCATCGTGTGTACAATTAGCTCTCTGAAGAGCTTCAGCAACCCGACTGCCTCACAGAAGGCCATACTATCAGCAATGTATTCTGCCTTGATGTTGCTCAGAGTCACTGATTTCTGCTTCCTACTCATCCAGGATATCGAGGCAGATTCCAAAGAGAAACAACACTGAGAAGTGCTCTAGTGATCATCCATACTGCCTGCCCACTCATCATTCGAATAATCATGTGGTTTCATATTTTCAGCAGTGTATCTCAATCTATGGGAGATTGTGCCCTGAAAATATCTCAGAATATTCTTGACACCAATCCAGTGAGGCTCAAATATGAGCTTCACCATGCTAACTGCATCCCATATGTCCAGACAGAGGTTCTCCAAGTACATCAACACGAATGAGTTTATGAAACTCAAACACATTTCCCAAATATGCTCCAACATCATTACCATATAACTTCTGAAAGTTAAGATCCTCGAGGCAGCCACAAGCTTGAAGCTTATCTTCCCACTTTCAGAATCCAACTCCCTCTGTCTCCTATAAATGAGAGGGTTTTCACCTGTTAGACATAGGTGCCAATATGAGAGGTTTATCATCCACAACCTTTGAGTAATGGTTTGGATTGGTTTCACTCCTAGTGAATCTCAGCTGCATTAGATAGCTATCAACCCTTTCACACTACGCCCAAGGTGTTTTGCTTCAAGCCATAGAGGGCTTTCTTCCACCTGTATACATGAGATTCCCTGATCATGATTCTCAAACTCCTCGGGTCGTTCCAAACCTGTGGACCTACTGCATGAGGGGAATGATCCCCTTATAATATTATCCTTCGGTACATTTCAGACATGTACCTTCATGCTCCTTTTTGAATTCAGGCATCCTAGTCACCATTTGACTTACAGACCTCCGGTGTTGAGTCAATGGACATGGTCCCCAGTGAACTTCCTGCAACTTGATACAACCCTAAACTCAAAAACATATTTGAAAGATCTATTTTCAAAAACGTACCTTTCCATCGATAAGTGCCACCCTGTAACCTTTGACTTCCATTTTCGAGATGGACATCAGGTTCTTCTTGCGATCAGGTACATAAAAGAGATTCTAGGGTTTCTTGCTTTCGTGGAAGAGTCAACCATTTCCCTAATGACTTGCATTACCAGTCATTCCTTTGATTATTGAAGATGTCCCAGGAATGATTGTTATCTTCATCAAGAGATGTGTCTCTGCCATTCAGACACTCCTTTGCATAACATTCGAACTTATTTCAACAAGGTATCTGTTGAAAATAATACTGAGAGGGGGGGTGAATCAGTGTTATCTAGTTCTTTTAACAAATCTTCCCTATTTACACTTTGAATTATTTTTGCATATCAGTACCATAAAATAATGAGCAAGAAAAATAGACAGTCACATCAAAGAACACCAGATATAAGGTGGAAACCCAATGTGGGTGAAAACCACCTGCTGCAATATGTCTCTATCTTCTTTCAAATTAGAAACTCCTTTTACAATGGTCTTGTACTGTGCAGTCCTTTACCAGTACGCAGGTTGCAACCTACAGAGAGCTACAACTCTCTCTTGTTTTCCAGTCTCTCCTGGAAGGGAGCTACAACCCCCTACTTCTTTTCTTTCAAGGACGACTTTTCATAAATTTTCAAACTTCTGTGGCGTCGCGCACCTCCGCAGCTGCGCCTTCTGTGGCACCTCCGCACTGCGCCTTCGGTGGCGCCTCTGTGGCGTCTCCGCACTGCGCCTTCTGTGGCACCTCTGTGGCGTCTCCGCACTGCGCCTTCTGTGGCGCCTCTGTGGCATTTCCTGTGGCGCCTCCGCACTGCGCCTTCTGTGGCGCCTCTGTGGCGTCTCTGCACTGCGCCTTTTGTGGTGCCTCTGTGGCGTCTCCGCACTGCGCCTTCTGTGGCGCCTCTGTGGCATCTCCTGTGGCGCCTCCGCACTGCGCCTTCTGTGGCGCCTCTGTGGCGTCTTTGCACTGCGCCTTTTGTGGTGCCTCTGTGGTGTCTCCGCACTGTGCCTTCTGTGGAATCTCCACACTATGCCTTCTGTGGCGCCTCTACACTGCGCCTTCTGTGGCGCCTCCGCACTGCGCCTTCTGTGGTGCCTCTATGGCGTCTCCGCACTGCGCCTTCTGTGGCGCCTCTGTGGCGTCTCCTGTGGCGCCTCCGCACTTCCGCAGCTGCAGCGCTCGAGAGATCACCCTTCACAGATTCACTTTCCACTTCACTTTCATATAGATCGAGCTTTTGAAACAATAACCCAATATTTCATATCTTAAGATATTCAACCCAAAAGCATACCCAAGCCAAATGATCTCCTTTGCCTTATATAGGCAAGCTCTTCCTCAAATCATGGACCAATACCACGGGCCAAAACCATAGGATCAAAAACTGTGGGACTAATACCATGAACCAACCATGAAAGTGCGTGAACTTTTCTCCACATGAAATAAACTTTTCTCTGCATAAATTTCCGTGAACTTTTCTCTACATGAAATAAACTTTTCTTTACATAAAATTCCGTGAACTTTTCTCTACATGAAGTAAACTTTTCTCTGCATAAAATTCCGTGAACTTGAAAATAACTTTGC
>APFE030487475.1:2792-16479 GCA_000404065.3 Pinus taeda | reverse complement strand
GGCGAATGGAAGGTTGTAACTCCTAATTTCAAGGCCTAAATTTACCTTTTTTACCCTCTCCCTTAAAATAAGGTGCGCTATTTGAGGTGATTTGTAAAAATGTACTATGATACAAAATATTCGCCCACTAAAAATTTAAAACTCCTTAATTTCGCCAAAGGGCGAACATTCGCCCCTAAAATTTTCTATGGAACGAAGGCCAACAAAACTCAGAGAGAGCAGTAGCAACTAGAGGAATGAGGAAGGAGCTATAGAGAGACAGTAAAACAAGGCTTCTAGGAGAAATACTCTGAATGAAAGGAGAACAAAGGGAACTGGCACAAGATGCAGGCGCTAAGAAGCAACTATGATCAGAGACAAGCGCAGAACCAGCGGAACAATTGTTGATAGAAGAGAAGACCTGGAGACAGAGAAAAGGTGCCCAAGTATTTATGGGGAGCGGGCTACAAGAGAGGGAGGACAGGGTCATGCGGTAAGAGATAGAGGATTCACAGATTTCACATGAGCGACGAAAAATCGAAGTGGCTGTGAATTCCACGGTATGAGAAGGTAAGATTTTCGGTAGCAGAGAATGGCCACATCGGGATTGCCTTGGATTTTGTCAGGGTATGCCCTGACATTTCTGCAAGTCTCAAGATTTGTAGGATTGTCATAAATCATGAGGAAGATCATGGGAGGAGTTTAAAAAGATCCTCGTTGTTACAGAGGATATTTCCTTTGGGTCGGATACATGCTTGACTAGCAAGTTTGTCTGCTTCTTGATTTATGGTGCGAAGAATATGGAAAAATTTAAGCTCCCAAGTTTGATTGATCATCGTTTGACATCTGTTAATGGTTTGATGTATGAAGATGTTAGAGGCTTTTTGATTGCTATTCATTAGACTTATAATGATAGCAGAATCTCCAAAGATCAAAGCTTTCCTAATTCCATGGATTTGAAGCTGGAGTAGGCCTTGAAAGAGTGCTAGAGCCTCTACTATGTTATTTGAAAGATTTCCCAATCCCCACTCAAAGGTGACTAAGGGGTCTCCATTGGCTTTATAGATTACTCCCCCTACCCCTGCTGCTTCCGGATTTGACTTGGAGGCACCATCAAAGAAAAGGGAATGAGAGTTGTTGTTGCGAAGCCATTCATTGAATTCATCCTGCTTAAATCTTATTTTCCAATTATGGCTGAGAGTGCTAGTTGCGTTGCTGTAGATGTTTGTTGTTGGAAGGATACTACTCTTGTTTATCAGACTCCTGATGAAGTCTCTTTCTTCTACACAGAGGCTAGCCATATCGATTTTCTTTGTGCTCTTGGCTGTAATAGTTTCTATCACAAGGCTTTTAACCTTGCTACATAGTTGCCTGGTTAAGGTCTCTTGATCTCTAAAAACCTTGCGATTCCTAGCAATCCAGATTTTCCATAAAAGAGCATGTGGGAAGGCATCCCACACCCTCTTGGAAATATTGTTTTTCTTGGGCTGCCAAGGGTAGCTTTTCTTCCAGTTGTTTAAGACTTCACCAATGGAGAGTTGTGTATTCCAGGTGAGAGGGCCATTTGGGGCAATGCTATTCCAACAAGAGATTGTAAAGGGGCACAAAATGAATAGGTGTTGGATTGATTCTTCTGCCTCTTGACAATTTGGGCATCGGGAGGGTCCAACAATACCTCTCTTTTGCAAATTTTCTAAGGTGAGGGTTTTCCCTTTTAAGAGGGTCCACATAAATAATTTCACTTTAGGCATGGCTTCAGATTTTTGTACTGTTTTCCAATACATCCATGGAGGAGACGGATAGTCCTGATTACACAAATAATGATAACCTGCTTGTATTGAGTAACTGGAGCTAGTGGGATCCCATCGGAGTCCATCAATGCCATTTTTAATTATAGGAGCAATGTTGTGAAGATGAATCTGAAAATTCTCGAGGTTCTCTTTGAGGTTTTCAAGGATGGGAGGGAAGCTCCACCTCTTCCAAGCCTAAGTATTTATATCCCATTGAGAAATTTGGTCTAAGCTGCATATTCCTTTGCTTTGAAGAAAGAGGAGAATTAGATCCATACCTGGATGGCTGCTAATTGGTTGGTTCCCCATAATCTTATCAGCTCCAATGTTGATTTTGCTGCCACCTTTGGGGACCTTAGAGACATTTTGTGCCATAAAGGAGATGGCTTTTTTGCAAAGTTTCCAAATTCTTGTGTTGCTTCTGGCGGGTATTTCACTTGTTAGCAGTTTCTACCTTGGGTTGCTGAGATATCTAGCCTCAAGAAATTTTTTCCACCAAGCTTCCTGATCCTCGATTAATCTCCAAACTATCTTGCCACCAAAGGCTAAGTTTGTGAGCATTGTAGATCTGATTCCAAGTCCTCCTTTTTCTTGACTTTGGATGACCTTTTTCCAAATTACCAAGTTTTATTTTTTCCTTTCATTCTTCCTCCCTACCATAGGAAATACTTGAGTATACTTTCCATTTTGTGGTGAAATGAGGCTGGAGCCTGAACTATGGAGAACTGATATAGAGGAAGAGAAGAAAGGCCTAAATTAAGGAGCACCAATCGCCCAGCTGGGTTGAGCCAAGTGGATCCCCACTTCTGAACTTTTCTTTTCAATTTATCTAGAGTTGTTTCCCATATTTCAGCTCTTGCATGTCCTATACTCACCGGCATTCCCAAATAGCTGAAGTGGTCCCAATTTAACTTGCAAGGCACCCCAAAGATGTTGGCTATGTTTTGAAGCGTTTGAGCTGAGGCATTCCAACCATATATGAAACTTTTGAGATGATTTATCATTCCCCTAGAATATCTCGTGAATTTGTCTAATAAAGCTTTGAATTTTTGAGCTATGATTGCAGATGCCCCTCCTATCAGCAGGTTATCATTAACAAATTGGGAGTGATTGATGTTTTTAACTCCATCTTCAAAGTTGATGCCCATAATGAGACCTGCCTGCCGCTTATGGTCAAGGGTGCAACTGAAGGACTCAACCATTAAGAGAAATAAGTAGGGGGAGAGAGGACAACCTTGCCTCAATCCTCTTGAGGATTGAAAGGTAGGGCCAAGCCTGCCATTGACAAGGGGGGCTATCCAAGGTACAGAGATACAAGCTCTTATGAGTTTGAGAAATGAAGAGGCGAAGCCCATTTTTTGGAGACAAGCAAATAGAAAGGAGTGCCTGACCCTGTCAAAAGCATTTGCCAAGTCTAATTTCAAGATGAAACCCTTTTCTTTCCTAGAGTGGCTTGAGTGAATAGCTTCCTGAACTAGGAGGATGGAATTTGAGATTTGCCTATTTGCCATGAAGCCACCTTGATTTTCAGAGATTAGCATTGGCAAGAGAGGCTTGAGACGGGAAGCAAGAATTTTTGTGAAGATTTTATAAGAAGAATTGCATAGGGATATGGGGCGGAAACAGGAAAATTAGAGGGACGATTCTCCTTGGGGATGAGGGCTAGGTGGGTTGAATTTGTGTAGCCTCCCAATTTTTTTTCCTCTGAATCCATTTAAAATATTTGATGAGATCCTTTTTGATAGTTTCCTAGTGCTCCCTATAGAAGCAAATTGGGAAGCCATCCCGTCCTGGTGCTTTGTCAGGCTGGAGGCCCCAGATGGCTCCCTTGATTTCCTCTTCCTTTATCTCTTCGGTCAGCCTTTCATTTGTTTCTGCTGCGATCTTATTTAGCAAATGCTATAGGAGATCAACATAGTTTTCTTCTTCCCCTTTTTCAGTTAGGAGCTCTTTGAAGTGTTCTGAAGAAGCGTTTTTTATAGTAGCTTGCTCGTTATGCCAAATGGCTATGCTATCTGTGATAGTTGTTATGCTATTTCTAATTTGTCGAACTGTGGCTTGCTTGTGGAAGAAAGTCATATTCCTGTCTCCGCTCTTCAACCAAATCTGCCTTGATTTTATTTGCCATTTCTCTTCCTCTTCTCTGTTGATACTATATAACTAACTGTAGAGATTTTCTTCCTGATTTTTTTCCCCCTGAAAGTACTATTGTTTTTCCATTATGTGATGGAATTCTTTGATTTTAGCTTTCACTTCTCTTTTCTTTGCTTCCAGCTTTTTATAGTGAGTTTTTGCCCAATCCTTCAGTGAATTCTTTACATTCCTTAGTTTGCTTTCCCATATGAAAATTGGAGAGCCTTCAACGTGCTGTCGCCAAGTTTGTTGGATCAAATCTTTGGTTTCCGTGATGTCATTCCATAAAGGGCTGTAAAGGGGAGAGGGCCTAGGGGGTACTGAGATTCAAGGGTTAAGGCAGTGGGGTAATGGTCTGAAGCTGCAAAGGGAAGAATGGAAGCGTAAACAGTTGTAAAGGTGGAAAGAAGGGACACATTTGCCTGGATTCTATCAAGCCTTTCCATAATATTGCTTTTCCCCAACCTGCGGTTACTCCAAGTGAATTTACGATTCTTTGGGATTATATCAACAAGATTACCATGTTGCATTACATTCTCCAGCTGGTTTCTAAAAGGATCTGGGGTGAAG
Organism: Pinus taeda; assembly: GCA_000404065.3. NCBI lineage: Eukaryota > Viridiplantae > Streptophyta > Pinopsida > Pinales > Pinaceae > Pinus > Pinus taeda. The sequence continues at coordinate 12,007 of APFE030487475.1, read as the reverse complement.
TTGCCTCCGCATTTTTCATTAGCATGCAAGATGAAATTTAAGTCTCCACCAAAAATTATGTTTCTATTATCTTCTTCCGCTATGTTGTTGCTGAGGGAATCCCAACAAGCTTCCTTATCCCTGTAGTGATTCGGAGCATAAACATTGTAGATGACAAGCTGTTGACTGCTCACATTGTTCTTCAAGACAATATTGATCTAGTGTTGTTCTACTATTTCTACTGTATTGTTCCATTTATCTTGATGCCAGAGCGTAGCAATTCCTCCTGGGGCTCCTCTGGAATCACACACACATCCTTTGTATTGCTTATGCTGATTAATAATTTTGTTCATTTCTAACTGTCCCTGCTTTGTTTCTTGAAGTAAAACAATATCTGGTCTCTCTTGATTAATTAGATCTTTTAAGGCATTTGATTTGGAGGGGTGCCCTAATCCCTTGCTATTCCATGAGAGTATTTTCATCATTTCAGGTGAGGGATGCGAGGAGTTGCTCTCCCTCCCTGGTCCTTGTTGGCTTAGTCCTTGTCTATTTGTCCTAGGATATAGGATTATATGGGGTTCTGGAGACCCAATGCTATGTCTTTTTGCGCATTTTCATCTCTGTGCTATTTGGAAGATTTTCTTCCGGGCTTCTTTTGGTTGTCAAGGGTGGAACCATGTTCCTTAGAATTGCTTCTAGTGATTCTGAGAGGGGGGGATTAGTCGAGAGGGATGAGGAGATGGTCAGGGGGAGGGGAGAAACTGAGGGGTCAGATTGTATCACCGGTGTAGGGGTGTCCTCAGGAGGAGAGAGGATGTGAAAGGGATTGGAGGAAGGAGAGGAGGAATGGGGATCAGGGTGACGATTAGAGAAGAAGGGAGGGTGGGATGAAGTGGGGGGAGGAGATGAGGGTGGAGGATTGGGAGGAGGTCGAGAGGATGGGCCAGCTTCATGAGATGGTTTAAGGTTAGGGGCTACCTTTTTTTTATTGTTTCCCATTGCTCTTCTTGTGGAGAGTTTTCAACGTTAAGAAGCTTAGTGCAATGATTGGCAAAGTGGCCGTATTCGTGACATACCTTGCACTTGAAGGGGATCTGCTCATAGTCAAGTTGCTGAATGTGAGTCCAATCATCAACCTTGAGCTTGATGGATTTTGGCAGGCCTTTGCCCAAATCAACTTCTACATAGATGCGAGCATAGGCCTGCATATTGTCTTTAGGTTCGCTCTGATCGATGTATTTCCCTACAACATTCCCAATAGCATGCGCTAATTCATCTCCCCAGCAGTGTAAGGAGAGGTGAGGAAGCCAGACCCAAACAGGAACAACACTAGGAATGTCTAGTTCCGGATCAAAGTTCGGTTTCCATTTATTGAGATTTAATCCTCTAGAGTGCATGAAGTAAGGTCCATTGTAGAAGATTAAGTCCTTGTCTTCCTTTGTTTCGAAATGAAATGTAAAGTATCCCTTCCCACAAAATCTGATAGAGATTTTCCCCTGGGTTTTGTTTGACCAGTTCCTTTCCACCCACCTCTGAACTATTTTAGGGGAGGGCCAAAGTCCTGTAAATTGTCCAATAAGTCCTCTTTGGCACCAAGGCAAGGGCAGGCATATGGGGCAAGGTTGGAGGTAGAGATACTTCCTGCAACCCTTCAAATTTTTTCACAAACTTTGAAACCGAGGGGTGAGTTCACTGTGGAGGCAAAGATCTGACCAAGTCAGAGAATGCTTGCTGAAGAACTGCCTCCTCCGGTGGAGCCTCCGGAGGGGCCATGCCGAGAGGCCGAGGGCCGAATCAAATCGCATAGCTAGCAGCCTGGCTTCCAGCAGCCGGTATAGAAGTCGCTGCCAGCTCAATCCAGAAGCGAATAGTATATAAATATTATAATTGATAATATATCATTTATTAATTATTAAAATATTAAAAATTAATTAATATTTCACCTCAAATAATATTAATAATAATTAATTAATTAGCAAACAATAATTAATTAATAATTTTTTAAATTGTAATTAATTGTTATTTATAATTAATTATTAAAAATTGTAAATGTTGTTATTTTTTTATAATTTATTCATTATTGGTTAATAATAATTAATATTAAAAAACTTTATTGTTAATAATAAATAATTTAATTAAACTATGAACCCTTAAGGATCTATATGAAAACTAAGGATAAACTTATAAAACTCTATTCAATAATATAGTATATTAGAATATGAACCCTTAGATTAATAACCCCAAGGAATTGATGTTATAAAACGAAGGTAATAATAAACTCAAGGAATCAACACTAAAGATCTAAAGGATTATAAACCCAAGGGATCAATATTATAAATCCAATGTATATAAACCCTAAAATAAACATGATTGACCATGATTGACAATGATTATAAGCACAATGCATTTATACTAAACCCTACTATTAATATTATAAACCCTACGAATAAAATTATACCTGATGAATATGAACCCTTAGATTAATAAACTAAGGGGTTTGATATTATAAACTCAATGGAATACTAAACCCAAGGGATTAATATTATAACCCCAAGGAATATAATCGAAAGAGAAATACCATAAAGCCTAAAATAAACATGGTTGATCATGATTCATTTTCATAATAAGAAAATCTTTGTCACAATGCAATGCTCAACCATGCTTAACCATCGTTGAGCATGACTGGTTTTTAAATCGAGAAAATTTTGTCACAATTCAATGTTGGAGCATGGTTGATTTTCATATTGAGAGAACCATAGTCACAATGTGACGTTGGACCATGGATGACCTTAGATGACCATGATTATAAACCCAACAGATCTATATTAAACCCAAGGAATTATATTATTAACCCAAGGTATTATAAACGTAAGGGAAAAATATTAAATCCAAGGGATTAATATTATAAACCCAATGTATGTAAACCGTAAGATAAATATTATAAACCCTAAAATAAACATGGTTGACCATGCCCTGTTTTTATATTGAGACAACCTTTGTCGCAATGTGACGTTGGAACATAGTTGACCATGATTATAAACACAAGGGATTTATACTAAACACAAGGGTTAATACCATAAACCCTATAAATAATTTTATACCCTAGGAATATGAACCCTTAGATCTATAAACCCAATGGATTGATATTATAAACTCAAGGAAATAATAAACCCAAGGGATTAATACTAAAAAACCAAGGGTTTTTCAACCGAAGGGAATAATATTAAACCCAAGGGATTAATATTATAAACCCTAGGTATATAAACTCTTAGATAAATACTATAAACCTTGAAATAAACATGGTTGACCGTGGTTTACCATGGTTAATTTAAACATTGAGACAATCTTTGTCATAATGCGACGTTGGACCAGGGATAACAATAGTTGGCCATGGTTGATTTTGATATTGATACAATCTTTGTCACAATATAAAATTCCACCGTGGTTGATCGTGATTAACCATGGTTGGTGATGTTTGACATTGGTTGACCATGTTTTATTTCCATACTGACATGATCTTTGTCATAATGTGACATGAGATCATGGTTGATATTTATATTGAGACACTATTTGTCACTATGTGACATTGGACCATGGTTGAGCATGGTTCACAATGGTTGATTTTCATATTGAGACAATCTTCATCACAGTGTGAGATTGGACCATGGTTGACCAAGATTATAAATGCGTTGGATTTATATTAAACTGTAGGATTAATATTGTAAACCACATGAATAATATTATACCCTATTTATATAAACCCTTAGATTAATAAACACAAGAAATTGATATTGTACCCATCATTTTAAACCCAAGCGGTTTGTAAACCCAAGGTTTCACCATCATTATAAAGCCAAGGCATTTATATTGCACCCAAGGATTAATATTATAAACCCTAAGAATATGAACCCTTGGATCAATAAACACAAGGTATTGATATTATAAGCCCAAGGAAGTAATAAACCCAATGGATAAATACTAAAAAAATGAAGAGATTATAAACCAAAGGGAATAATATTAACCCCAATGGATTAATATTATACACTTAAGTTGTTTAAACCCCAAGATAAATATTATAAACCAAAAAATAAAGATCATTGACCATGTTTAACCGTTGTTGATTTTCATATTGATACAATCATTGTTACAATCCAATGTTGGACCATGGTTGACCATGATTCACCATGGTTCATTATGGTTTTCATATGAAGACAATCTTCGTTATAATGCAACTCATCTAGGGATGATGATGGATGGTTTTCAATAGGAGAGAATATATGTCATATTAAATATTTTAAACCCCTTAAGCCCTAAATCCGTAGAATCAATATTATAAACGTAAATAATGCAATAACAAAAAATAATAATAATAAACGTAAACCACAATCAATGTAAGAACCACATTGCAAACGATTAAGACATCAATACAAAACATTAGTATCAATACATTATAAACCATTAAAACATGATAAACTAACAACACATTAATAATAACACATTTATATCAATACATTATAAACAATAATCAATTTTAAAGCACAAATACATTAATATCATTACATGAATATATTAATTATATAAATCTCAAGAATATTGATATAAACAACAAGAACATGAAGGCCCAACATTAATATTATAAACCTCAATAATATTTTCATTTACGAAAGGCATAAACACAGCAAAGGGACCCACAGAAAAAAACCCCAAGCATTTACAAATCCAAGAGAACAAAATAAAACAATAACATTTCCATTAAAGTAAAGAAACATAAATGCAAAAAGTTGAGAAATATGTATTTTGAGAGAACCCAAAGTCAGAACAAAAAAGGAAAAAAACACATCTGAATTGAACACATTGGATTTAATGAAGAACAACACAATATGACATTTTAAGAATAGAGATATACGATTTCTACATAACAACAAAAATGAGAAAAAAAATTCCATTTCACGAGCATTGAAACCAAAGAAAGAACATTGAAATTAACATATATTTTTTATTGTCATTACATCAAATAATTCCACTATGAAAATGAACTCCGAACACTCTATCAAAAATCATTTATCGAATAGCCTCTTCCAAAACACAACCAAACCGATGACAAAACCAACACCAATTCAAATTAACAGGATAATGATCACAACCCTTCACGCTCTACAACAAATCCCTTCTTGGTTTCCTCCCAGAATCCCTCTTGTGGACATGCAACAAGTATTTTACATCTATTTTCATTTCATCTAACACACAAAGATACTCATCAATAAAATCAGGATGGAAGCCAAAATTTCTATCAAGCTTGTTCATAATATACAAAAGAAAACTTATCAATATATAAATATTGTGCACTGCTTTGGCATAATAAATGACATCATCATTCTCCATATCTACATTTGAAAGATAAAACAATAAAATAAAAATTAATACACATACGCACAAACACCCAAGGATACACATATATAGATATATACAGGGAAAATTTTAGGGGCTAATATTCGTAGATGGGCTAATTTTCCATGCTTTTCCAAAAAAAGATTCGTCAATTCCCAGTTTTTCCTAAAATTGATTTTCCCAAATTTTATAAAAAAAATATTTTACCTTAAAAATTGCAAAACAATTATAGAGACTATATAAAATCATTTGAAGTTTGAATATTTTTACTAAAATATCACCAAGCATTTTATAGTTTGCATTTTATGGATTAGTAAGATTCACCAATGTTTTTAATCTTTAAGATAAATTTCCATCCTTAAAATTTTCCCTGGAAGGAAGTTGGAAGACCATAGAGAAAAAAAAGAAAGCTACAACATCAATCTCACCAAGAAAGACGAGGAGCCAGACAATTAAAAACTAAGAAAATTATAGGTCTGATAGACCAATTTGGTCTCATGGATGTTAACCACCACCACCACCACCACCACCACCACCACCACCACCACCATCATCATCATCATCATCATCATCATCATTCATCATCAATCATCATCATCACATAAGACATAAAACCCCCATTTTTTATTAATGTTAAAAGACTTAATCTTATAAACCCCATGTTTATAAAATAATCTAATGCTACATGAACCAAAATGATATAAAAATTTTCTACAAATATAATCCTCATTAGCAATAAATATTGTATACATGAAATGAATGATAAAATGTAATGACTAATAAGACCGTTATTAAAATAATCAACAAAAATTCACAATTTCGTAAACCTAATGTTTAAGATCCAATATTATTAATGTTAGTAAACCTATATTTGTATTTAAATGAATGTTTATGTTTAAATAAATATTTTTCTTTGATATTTATATTAATATTAATGTTTTTGTTTCATATAAATATTAAAATTAAACTCATTTTTATTAATATTAGAAAACTTAATCTTATAGACCACATGCTATAAAATAGCCTTATGGTACATGAACTAATTGATATAAATTTCTCTAAGATATAAACCTAATGTAATTGAACCTAAATAACCTTAAATTTATTAAACCTAATCTTCAATCGAAATATTTATTTCAATGTTTAATGGTAATGTTCATATTAATGTATAGACACAATATTTATTTAACATTAATATTAAACATCGTTAATATTAATATCAATATTAATTAATAGACATATTAATAGACATACTAATTACTAATACTAATATTGGTAATTTTTGGTATGGTGGCCAATTTTTTCATTAATATTGGATATCGTTGGTAATATTACTATTAATAACATTTAGCCCATAATTTTGTATTTCATGATATAATATGAATTCGCAATACTAATATCAATATGAACCAATCATTAATTTTTTTTTAATGGTTGGTTCATACAACTAGTTGTTTATGTCTAGATGGCTCATTCTAAACAAAAGAACAATAATCGCTTAAAAAAAACAAGTAAATTGAACAACATGAAAAATGATGTAAACAAATTTCTCAAATATTACTATGAATATGATGAATGTATTCATGTCATGAATTTATGAAAATAATTATTATATTAAAAGTAAATAAAGAGGACAATAAAAAAAATTCAAAAAAATTCTATAAATAGTTCACAATATTATTAGTTGCATGTCACAGTGATAAGGACATCAATAATTCCTCTTCTTTCTTCCTAATTGTAACATATGCACTATATTTCATCTTGGCATAACAGTGAAAAGATAAAGTTGGTGAAATGGGTAAATCATCTATTGATTTCACTCTTGATATGGCTGTGAAGGTTAGGCCTTGTTTCTCTTTATTCCCGATATCAATTGATTCCCATTCTAAAGTCAACACCTGTGACTTGTGGAATGTAAGATCCCATGCTATCTTCAAAGGATTTTTTTTTTTTTTCAATTTCCTATTATCACTAGTGTGATAGGTTCATTGTTTTCATTTCTTGCATCAAATGGAACACCAACATACTTATCAAAAAGAGAAGTTGTGAACATTGGAAGCTGAGGTGGCTTGGAGGTAGATGTATAAGATATATCCTTGACATAACCAAGTGCACCATTCACCAAGCCGGCTTCAACCCACACATTACATGTCAACATAACATGCCAACCACAACACAACAAAACTTCACAGTCCAATTGATAATCATCAAAACCAATGATTTTTGTATGCCTGAATGCTCAACAACTCATCGTGCAATTGGAGAATTTAATGATTTTAACATATGCCTATTATGGAAGGAGACCAAATTGTTGTTTGGAAACATATGGACTTCTAACTTAAATAAATCTCTTTCTCTAGGATGCAGCCTTATATCATCCCAAGACATAAGAAACTCCCACTCTTCAAGAACAGGTTCTACATTTCTTATGTTATTGAGGACTCTACAAAAATAAGATTTTTTGCTAGTATTCTCTTGTTGGAGGATGATTGTGTCAAGAGTGACAAAAATGTTGAATTTTTTCCACAAGACTTTCCTTGTTGTATTACATGATGAAAAGGCTTATCTCTCACAAGAGCTAGTTGGCTAGGGTCACCCAAAGGAATGATGGATCTACCACCAAAGGGAAATTCTTTTTCTTTGGAAATTCTTCTCATAATCGAGCATCTATTTGCACGAATAAAATTGATCCCAAAAATCTCATTTCATCAATAAATATATATAGAATATGCCTCATTTTGTCTTGGAATATCACTAGTGATTGCCCCTATAGTGGTTGCATATCTTTAATTGGAATTTTTAGAGTTGAGTGTACTATTTTTGCATGTCTATTAAAAGAAGCTATTCCTGTTGGGGCAAGAAGAAGAAAAGGACTTCTTCCATTACTTGAAAAATTAGAAATATCTTAAAAAATAAAATTGATAAGGGAAGACTTCCCAGTGTCTGTAGTGCCTTGAATAATCATAAGAAGAGTTTCACGACTATCATATTCAGCGAAGTGCCTTAAATAAAAAATCAAAAGCAAGTTTTTATTTTTCTGCCAATGAATTTGGAGATGTAAATGTTCTATTTGAAAGGCCAACAATATCACCTATTGATTGTCCATTCCTTATCAAATTAATAGCTTCTACTAAAACATCATTATAAATAGTAGTAGTTTTCCAATCAAAGAATATATCAACTTCCCTTCGACTAAGTGTGTGAAGATAAAAAACATTCACATCATTTGGTGGAATAAAGTGAGAAAAAAATTTCCATTCTTTAAAATAATATTAAAGGTTCATTTTCTGATTAGCAAAATCATCATCTTCTTCATCTTCAATATTGTTGACAATTTATGGATTCTGATGAACATGCCATGCTCGATAACGGAAATTCCTCCAATTTTCAATAATGATTTCAGCTGAAAGGGCAGTTTCTAAGGGAATGTTATGAAATGGCTTGTACAAGAGGATTTTTCTCTAGCAAATGGTTTCAAATTCATCTAAAATCTCAATAGGATATAATAAAACATTGGAAAAAATTGAACAATAGAATGAACATGTCTAGGCTTCTATGGATCTTGTTTACACTTTCTATCAAATGTCCAAGACCTTGATGTTTCTATCAAAGATATATATTAAACGAAAAAAGGTATCTTCTGATAATGTTGAACAAAAGTATTCTCAGATGAACATTGTAGTCCATCCCTTGAGATTTTCTTGAAAACCTTTCTTCCAACATTTCAGGAAACAAATATCCAACTACAAACAACAAGAGGTAGCTTAAGCAATGTTGGGTTGTGTTATATTCTTTCCACGACTAACCTACGTAGTGAACCGGGGGGTTAGAGGGGGCGCGGAGCCCCC